>VSMD01063185.1:0-39220 GCA_008750895.1 Mirza zaza | reverse complement strand
GGAGGCAATATGGCGTCTGCCGCGAGGCTCGGGTCTGTGCACACGGAGGTGCCCGAGGGAGTTGGGAGCCTGGCGCCGCGTCCGCTACTGGCTTACCGCTCACTGGCGGCGGTTGTCGCTGGGCTGGTGTCCGCAGGTCCCTCCGCTTGCTGGGGAGCCCACCAGCAGTCCGGGATGCAGGGGAGGGGAAACGGCAGATCCACCTCCCCTTCCCGCTGGTCTCCGGGCTGCTCCGGGGGTCCCAGCCTCCAGTTCTCCTCCGCGACCTCCTCCCGTGGAGTCTCCCGTGGTCTCAGGTACTCCTCCTGCCGACCCTCATCCGATGTAGGCTCGTCTTCTTGCTTCTTTCTTCTGATTTCTGCTAGAATCTGTCTTTTCTTCAGAGACACTCTGTCTGGCGGTGTTTCTCATCCGCCATCTTCTGGGCGGGGCTCCAGCCACATGACGAGTTTTATATATAGGTTACGTTTGTAATTCTTACAAAAATAATCTCCGAGGCAGGAAGTGTACAAAGCAATAAAGAGCATGGACTCATACCAGATTGCCTGGGTTCTAATTCTGCCCCACTGTTATCCAGGCATATGATCTGTTGCAAATTGTTTATACTCTCTTTCTCAGTTTCCTAATGTGTGAAATTGCAGTAATAATAATACCTACCCGATGAGGTTACTGAGTTAATACATGAAAGAGCATAAAATAGCTTTTAATTTTGTGGCTTTTCGTAAGTAGTAATGCTAGGATTTAACTCCCTTCTTTTTTTTTTTTTTTTTAATTGCCAAAGCCAATGTGGAAGAAATATTATTTAGAAACCTTTCTTTTTAGTGTTCATCTTTTTTTTTTTTGCTATATTTGTGAAGGAAATATAGTTTTGTTTTAACTCGTATATGCTATTGTATATGATATTTGATTATTTTCCCTCATTTTATGAGCTTACTGGGAGAAATAGATTATAAGAGAAAAAACATTACTGTAACAATGATGGAAAGTCCATCAAAGTTTAGCAGGATAATAGAATGCATGCGATAACACTTAATTCTTAACTAATGAATTCCATCCTCATTATAAGATGTGTTAAAAGACAAATTTAGAGTTATTCTTAGTTTCTGAGACTAATGGTTAACCCTTTTTTAAAATTAAATTGTTTGATGTATTTAGAATTACTATTGAATGAGACATCACTTTAGTAAACAAATAATTGGATGGAAAAGCAAATAATAAAGAGTTAGTTTACTGTTTTTCTCAGATAGCTGACCTAACTGTATAGGAAGATGTGTTTCATATTGTAGATTTATGAATTTTTAATACTATTCATATTATTCAAACCATGATCTTTATTACTTAATATATAAACTGGAAATGCATATTGATTTTGAAATCATCCTAAGCTGCAGACTCCACGAGGGGCCTGGCATTAAAGATTTGCCCTTAATGATTTAACCTATAAAAGTATTGGTAAAGTATTTAAAGCAAACATGAGTATGGATTTCTAAGGGATGATGCATTAATATATCATAATTCGGAAAAATAAATAAATAAAAGATCTGAACCCAAACAACCACCCAGACTTGGATAGAGGGATGGAATAATGTTTCTGTTTTATGTTAAGAGCTAGACATACCCTAGGTACCTAATCAAAAACCAATATATTTCAGTGGTGGAGCTTTTTGTTCCTGACAGTTAAGTCTTTATCATAGTTTTTTTTTATATATATTTTTCCCTTGGCTTCCTTAAGTAATTTTTCTTTGTGACAGTGAAAGAAATGTGACTTTGTGAAAGTAATGATGATCCATACTGCAATTATGATGAAAAAAGGCTTTGATCAAAAAAAGTGGTCTCTCTATCATTATGAAACTGCAATTTGGGTTGTCATGCAAAGTCAGGGAGAGATTGTGTATTTATCTCCAATGCAATTGGCTTCTCCTTTCTTTCTTTGTTTCTCCCAGCTGCCAAGGACAGGTAAACCTTTCAGACAAGTGGAGATTGGGTGCCAATCTCCAGACATTTCTAAGCAGAAAATACAAGTATGATAATGGTTGATGACTAAGAGAACAGAATGTCTCTCATCATTGTCCTTTTTTGCTGTTTATGAAAAACCTGAAGAATCGAAAGTTGCTGATTTCTTTTACTTTTTTTTTTTTTTTTAAAGAAAATAGCTATTTCCTGGGTTATGCTGGAGATACAGAAATGACAGGAAGCATGGGGTAGTGCAAGATGCCTGTCTAGTGGCCAAACTGGGTTCTGCTTAGATTCTGATTTGCTTGTGGCCCTTGGGCCAGTTACTCTGCCTCCTTGGATCTTGTTTTTTGTTTTTTGTTTTTTCACGAAATCATGCAGAGGAGACAGCCTGGGATGGTCTCATGTCATTTGATGCTTTTTTAAAGGTCTATTTTCTTCTACCTCTTATGAACGGTGCTGCCATTTTTCTTATTCTTTCTCAATTACCTTGTTCCTTTGGCATATGTGTAGTTGGAAATTGTGTGGGAGTTGGAGGTTGACTTTAAAATGAGATATCATAATAAGAAGCCTTTGTAAGTGACTGATCAGACTGTGCAGGAAATTTTTGCTCATGTACATTTTGTCATTTTTCACTTTTTCATCCTGGATCCTTAGTTACCTAAGTCTTTGGGACTTAGGTCAAATATACTGATGGAAAATGTCAGTACTAAATAAAGATTAAACTTTGCCTTTTATGTATTTTGTCTTCAACAGTTATAGATAATAGTCAAAGCTGTACATTTGCAAATTGACTCTTGCTGACTCTTAAAAGGCAATTCATTGATTTATTTGATTAATAAACATTTATTAAACACTTGCTGTATACAGATGTCTTCAGTATCATTTGCTTACAAAAACAAAACTTAAAAAGACTTGTTTAAGCAAATTTGTTAATATATATTTGTCAAAAGGATGCACTGGAATCTAACAGAACTCAAGGACATGTAGTGAACCTAGTTTTGGACACAGGAACTGGCAAGGTCAAAACATTTATTTTTTTGTCTTGGAGCTTTATAGTATTGCTTTTGCTTTTTAAAAATCCATGTTGCTAGAACCCCCCAACAAATAAATAAATAAAATAAAATAAAATAAAATAAAAAAGAAAATATACTTACAACTATGTTGGAATAAAGATAAATATAATCCAGAAAAAAAAAACAATCCATGTTGCTTTCCTTTTTCCTTCTTTTTAAAGACTGACTTGTGTTAATTTGGTGAGTGCAAGAGGTGTCTCAATTCTAATTGTAAACCGCCTCCCAGTTCAGTTCTATGTAGCAGATGGGTAAGAATGACTATGTCCTGACTACAAATTCTCAAAAAAGAGATTCCAATTGGCCCAGCAGGGATTAGCTTACATCTTGGTGGAGAAGTCATATAAATAAAAAATAATTTCACTGAGGGTGAAATGATAGATGTAAGTATACAGAATTATGAGAAACATAGGCGAGGTTACCTTAGCCAGCCTGGGAAGCTTGGCTCAAGCTGAGTTTTATAGATGAGACAATGAAGTGAAGAATGGTGGGATGGTCTCTCCAGGCAGAAAGCACAGCAGAGCAAAGGCACACAGAGGTGTGCAACTGCAAAGTGTGTGTGTGTGTGTGTGTGTACGTGCATGAACGCATACAACTATAAGCAGCTCAGGACATGGGCATTGGGGGTTGAGGCTGGGTAGGTAGGGAGGGGTACTGTCATGGAGGAACTTGGGAGCGGTGCCAAGGCATTTTGACTCCTGTAAAGAAAGTGCAACTAGTGCAGTGGCATGATCACCTGAACGAGATTCCTATGTAGGAAAGTCTGACCATGAGGCCAGATGGAACATATTATTTAAGTGTGAAGATAAGAAAATCCAAACCATTTGATATTGTTATATTTTTGAGAATGACAAAATGGTACTTTTGAGATTTTTATCATAATTCTGCATGTTTGTGAAAGTATAATATTGTATGTTGATTGAGATTGTCTCTTATATAAAAATTTATTTACCCATTTTTGTAGTTGGATAATTGGTCATTTTCATATTTAAGAAATTTTATATTTTCACATTTAAGAATTTTCATATTTAAGACAAGGTAACAGGAGACTTGAGAGTGCATTTGCAAAATTATCCCAAAATAGAGAGAAACCATTAACAACTGTTAATTGGTTTAAGCTTTCTCCATTGATGATTATTTTCCCAAAAGGGAAAGTAATGGAAATTTCATAGTGTTGAAGATACCTTCCTATTATTCACTCATTTTGCTGAATTTATAGTTTTGATTTCCGGTTTCTGATTAAAATCATCATTTCTTCTTATGTGTGTGTATCCAAGCAGCTGTTGTGTTTTGTACTAGGGCAGATAATTGCCTTTGTACTTGGCAAAGAAAATGAGCAGATGGAAAGCAAATATCTTTTTCTGGCTTGATCGATTGGAAGCACTGCAACCTAATATTGACTGCTTTTTCCTAAGTGATGTAGCAAGTGCTGCTCAACATCAGACTGTACCTATTAACTGCCAAGAATTCACTTTGGCCAAGATAAATTCTGACCAAGTCTGTATGTCGGACTCTCAGTTTTGGAGCTTGAATAGTAAGAAACAAAGTTTAGCATTTGGATAAGGAAATAGTATTTTGACTTAAAGAGCTGTATTGACACAGTTTCACCCCAAAGTGATTCTAGACTTTCCTTCATTGTTTACATTTAATGATGATGGAGCAATGGTATGCTCTGTGGTTAGGTATATGGATCCTGGAGTAACACAGAGTAGGTATAAGTCTGAGATTTCTCATTTAGTATTAGCAAAAACTTGGATTAACTGATTTCCAGAGCTATAAAATAGGAATAATTAGTAATTAACTATTATAAATGACATGAAGCATGTAAAGAGTTTAGCCATCATTTTTCCCAGATCTAGAAAAAATAATTCTGTGCTTCATATGGAACCAGAGAAGACCCCGTATAGCAAAAGCAATCTTAAGCAAAAAGAACAAATTGGGAGGCATCAATTTACCAGACTTCAAGCTGTACTACAAGGCTATAGTAACTAAAATGGCATGGTAACTGGCATAAGAACAAAGACTTAGGCCAACTGAGAACCCAGATGTGAAACCATCCTCATATAGCCATCTAATCTTTGACAAAGCAAACAAAAACATACACCGGGGAAAAGAATCCTTATTCAGTAAATGGTGCTGGGAAAATTGGATAGCCACATGTAGAAGACTGAAATAGGATCCACACCTTTTACCTCTCACAAAAATCAACTCACAGTGGATAATAGACTTGAACCTAAGGCATGAAACTATAAGAATTCTAGAAGAAAATGTTGGAAAAACTCTTACAGACATTGGCCTAGGCAAAGAATTTATGAAGAAGACCCCAAAGGCAATCACAGCAACAACAAAAATAAATAAATGGGACCTGGTCAAATTAAAAAGCTTCTGCACAGCCAAGGAAGCTATCATGAGAGCAGACAGACAGCCTGCAGAATGGGAGAAAATATTCACATGCTACATATCCGGTAAAGGGCTGATAACTAGAATCTATATAGAACTCAGGAAAATCAGCAAGAAAAAATCAAACAATCCTATCAAAAACTGGGCAAAGGACATAAACAGAAACTTTTCAAAAGGAGATAGACTAATGGCCAACAAACAGATAAAAAAATGCTCAACATCTCTAATCATCAGGGAAATGCAAATCAAAACCACAATGAGATATCACTTAAATCCAGTGAGAATGGCCTTTATCAAAATGTCCCAAAACAATAAATGCTGGTGTGGATGCCGAAAGATAGGAACACTCATACACTGCTGGTGGGCCTGCAAACTAGAACAACCTCTGTGGAAAGTACTATAGAGATACCTCAAAGAGCTACAAGTAGAGCTACCATTTGATCCAGCAATCCCATTACTGGGCATCTACCCAGAGGAACAAAAGACATTCTATAAAAAAGACATCTGCACTCGAATGTTTATAGCTGCATAATTCACAATTGGAAAGATATGGAAACAACCCAAGTGCCCATCAATACATGAGCGGATTAATAAACTGTGGTATATGTATACCATGGAGTTCTACTCAGCCGTAAAAAACAATGGTGATATAGCATCTCTTGTATTATACTGGATAGAGCTAGAGCCCATTCTACTATGTGAAGTATCCCAAGAGTGGAAAAACAAGCCCCACATGTACTTACCATCAAATTGGTATTAACTGATGAACACTTATGTGCACATATAGTAATAACATTCATTGGGTGTCGGGCAGGTGGGATTGGGGAGGAGATGACGGTATATTCACACCTAATGTGTGCGGTACATACCATATTGGGGATGGACAGGCTTGAAGCTCTGAGTTGGGGTAGGGCAAAGGCAATATATATATATAATGTAAACATTTGTACCCCTATAATACGCTGAAATAAAAAAAATAAATAAACCACAAAAAAGAGTTTAGCACGGGCCAGTACAACACAAGTGCCTGATTAGCACTTTCTGGTGTACATGTATCTGAAGATATCCAGTCTTTCTAGAGTTGAGGAAGGAGGAGGGTGGAGAAGCTGCCTGTTTAATATATGCATGGTGCTGCTTTTCAATGTCTTGAAAATTTTGACTTAATTATTCATTATCTGTTTTCCACTGGGAGGGAAAAGGGAGCCAATATGAATGCCTATTACAAGCCAGGAGATGGGCATGGTTCAGCTCATTTAACTGTCACCATATCCTTGGGAAGTAGGTCTTCCCACCACATTTACACACGTGAAAGGCAAAGCTTAGGGAGGTTACATGACTTGCACAGCATTACGGAAGCTGGAAAGTGGAAGAGCCAGGATTCAAACCCACATCCACCTGATTTCACTATCTAGGCAGTACCAGGTTGTCAAGGTCAAGCCCTTATGATGTTTTCTGGAGAGATTTTCAAGCACCTTCTATTAATAGAAATAACTGTTAGGGAAAGCAGAAGTCACCTGGGAGCAGGAATCTGTTCCCCCTCTTCCCTGCTTCTCGAGGGGGCCCAAGTGGCTTTCTGCCGTTTTACCCGTTGGGTGCGAATTGTCTGCCTGGCTCCCCGCCGTGGCGTCATCATGCTGGAGAGAAGTGGGATTTCTCTGTTCAGAGCACCCCGCTCAGCACTTTTCAGAAAGCATTCTTCATCTTCAAGTGAAATGCTGGGTGGGATGTGTCACATTCCATGTGTGAGAAGTCTTTAAATGCAATTCTACAAACCTCTCCTGCGCGGCAGTGAGCTTGCCGTTCGGTGACAGATGCAGTCCTGGGCCCCGATCGTTCTGTCCGCTGAGTGTTATGTTGGATGGTTGTGCTGCTCTGCCGTGGCACCTCTTTATGTGTGACATCTCTGAGAGATGGAGTGCGTGCACGTGTGTGTGTGAGTTGTTGCCTTGCGGGCGTTTCAAAGTTAACGCCCATCTTTGCAAGCATTTGCTGCGGGTGTGCCAAAGCGGGGTTTCATTGTCGCCGTGGTGGTGCACTGGTGAGTCACTAGTTTTTATTTTAATATTTTGGAGAGACGATTTAAATAAGGAAAAGGTTGCCTTTCTTTTTTTTTCTTCTGTTTTGGTCTGAGAAATTTAAAATATTCAGGAGAGTAAGAAAAATAATATAATAAACATACATATTCCTATTTAGTCATATTTTTTTCCAGTCCTTTTTTTTTTTTTTTTCTTTCCCTAAGGAATACAACAGTTCCCTATAGCTAAAGTCTACCTTAACGTTACCTTTGGTCTCATTCCCTTTGCTGTGTTCTCAAGATCAGTGACTGTCCTGGGTTTTCTACATAGGGCCTGCTTTCTGAGACAGTAGCTGTCTCACATAAATTATGCTTCACCCTCTGGTTAATCTGGTCATACAGTCGACTTCTACGTAGAAAATGGATTGGAACATCTGCATGGCCAGGGAGGAAACGTAACCGTAGGAATCCTCAGGTTTCACCTTGTCTTGAGCTCCTTAACCTATAGGCTGTAGTAGACCTGGGCAGGATCTTTGAATCTCGAATAACCCAGAGAGATCTAATCTGGGAAAGCCCTCAATTACACGAGGCTGACTCAGAGATTTGTCTTCTTTTCTTCTACTTTCTTGTCACCTGCAACAACACCTGCTGCACAGCTGATGGTCACCTGGGGATAGGTGGACGTGCCTGTCTTGATCTCCCTGGTCCTGAAGCCCCATCTGAGCCTACGGTGATGGTTAGTAATACTCAACTCACAGTGCAAAGCTTTGCAGCCGAGTTTCAATAAGTGCAGTCAACTTTCTTCCGTGCTTATTGCCTTTTCTGCTAGAGTGTTTGTGAAATGTCATTGCCTCAGTGAGTATGCTTTCACAAGTATTTATTAAACACCTACTAAATGATAAGGTAATAGTTCTCTTATTGGGTATAATGCTGAATTGCAATAAACAATCCTCCACAGTATTTTGAGCATAATTAATAATAATAGCCAACGTTTATTGAGTAATTACTATGTTCACACACAGTGTTAAGCACTTTACATATATTAATGCGCTTAATCCTCACAACAGCTCTGTGTGTTTGGTGCCATTATTATCCACATTTTACACATTCAATAACGGAGCCACAGGGAGGATAAATAACTTGCACTGGAAAAAATGTGGCTAATAACAGAGAACCTGGAAATCACATCGTTCAGCCTGGTTCTTGCGTCTTTGCACCGGAAACCAATTCACTGTATTTTTTCTCTGCGAAGAGAGAGCTAGCCTGTTTTGGTGAGAAATCTAACTTCGAAAAGTGATCAGATTGTCACTTTAAGGATAGCACCTACTTGAAGAACGCTGAGAGTTCTTTGCCTTCATGAGGGTCCAGCCTTCCAAGTGGGAGCTGCTGTTGTCTTCTGTCATGGGCTTCTCTGCTCGTCTATCTAATCTATGTTCAGCTGAATTCTGGGGTTGAATGAGAACATGGTTGGTACAGGATAGATTATTTAACTATTATAGATATTTTTAAGTAGAGTAGGAGAGGCTAATGCTTATGACAGGAGCCAAATACTGTTAGGAAGCACAGTTCACACAAATAGATCCACCAAATTATGTTCTGTTTAGACTGAGTTAGAATAGCCTCAGAGGTCCCAGGTAAATCACCTTAATCACAGGACAGCTTAAAGTGGCAATAGATAGATACCTTGAGGCGGAAGGAGTCATGCCTCTTGGAAATATCTACCATAACAGCTTCTGTTCTAAAAGCCATAAGAAGAAAATAAAAACTTCGAATAACCAATTACTGAAATGAAAGCAAAGTCATAATAAGTTATTAAAAATGAGCTTGGCGAAAAATTGCTAGTGGCAGCCCAGTATGAAGAGCATGGAAAATGTGGTATATTCTTAAAGTCTTTTGCTCAGGTATTTTTATAATTTGATTCTATATATATAGCTATCCCCATGTGCTTTGTAGAACTGTCGAGATAACTTATGATCTTCTGGGTTATTGGCTCAGGCTACCCATCTGCTTATTGTAGCCACCCAGCAAGAAGGGATGCCAAATGTTAGGAAACGCAGGGAGAAGGACTGGTATCCTGTGAAGGGATTAGAGGTTCACCCATATGAGACGTTCTTGCATCTCCTAGAACCCAAATGAAAAATATCAGAGCATGCCAGTCATTCTTCAGGTTAATAAAGGCGTGCGGCCTTTATTATAGACTGGCAAACTCAGCAGGGTATTTCAGAAGAAATAAATTTTCCCTGTGGATATCAATACTTGTACTTGCCTGAAGTTCAGGAGACACATGGAAATGTAGGAAGACAAAAGGCAGCATTGGATTAGGAAGGAATCCTAGGAAGGATTAGGTAGGGAGGAATCATGGTTTAAATACTTAACTTTTGTCTGCTCAATGAGAAAGCAGATGTACCAACGTATATTCTAGGACACATTCTGCACCCTGGCAAAGTACAAGAGAACAGGGGATTATTACATTGTGAAAAGGAACAAAGACTAAAGTGGTAATATCAGAAGCAAGTTATTTTTGCCAGTAAAGTCTTGGATGTATGTCTTCAACGAAAAACAAATAAAGAACTTCAAGTGAAGTACATTAATGTGCTGTGGAAACTGCAATGAAGAAAAAAAATGGCCTTGTGTTGTCAAAGCAAAGTCAGAGAAGCTTCCCAAGTAAAACAATAGAGTGAGCAGAGCAATACTGAAACAGGTGAAGAAAAGAACGTGATGTGTTGGGTTCCGAAAAATTATGGATGGTGCAGAAATAGACTGAAAGCCTGATGAGTGAATAGAGAAGTAGCTCATAGGAGATTCAAGCTCACATGAAGGCATAAAGCTAACCTGATTGCAGATTTTGTCAGGTTGCAGCTGGGACAGCAACAAGGCAGGATGTGTTCAGAAGATAGAAAGAAATGTTAATTCTAGAAGGGATTCTGGAGACCTGAGTGTGGTGAACAGCTGGGACCTTAGCCTGAGTCTTGTAGCCTTCCTGTGCCACTGCAATGGCCATCAGCTCTTTGGTGTTAGGGATTTAAACATGTGATAATAAGTAAGCAACTTCCTAGAGGATATTAAGGATTTTTTTTTTATTATGGCTTTTATGTCAACCAAAGGCATTCTCATGGGTGAGTCGGTGAGGCCAGGAAGGGCCTGGGCCTGGGGGAGCTGGCAGTGACCACGCTCTTACTCTCGAGGTGCTGAGCAGGTGAGGAAGGAGAGGACGGTGCAGAGTCTGTGGAGTCAGACTGCCGAGCTCAGATGCAGCTCTGCCACCCATGTCACCTGTCACTCGGCACGTCACTTAACCTTCTAAACCTCAGTTTCCTTGTATGTAAAATTGTACTAGCACAGCATCTTTCTTACAGAATTGTTATGAAGATTAAGCTAGATCACACCCAGTGCCTAGTATTCCGTGTACCACGTTATACGTGTGAGAAAATTGAGCTCTGAGAAAATAACTTGCCAAGAGGAACCCATGAAGTCAGTATTTGAATTCAGGTCTTTCTTGACCCAAGTCCATGTTCACTGTAATGTGAAGTTCAACATACGGAAGAGAAGGTGCTGGAGCATTATTGGGAGTACAGTGGGTACGGAGGGGAGAAGCTGGTTCTGGGGGAGAAGCCCCCAGTGTGATGGGATGATGAGGCTGGACAAGAGGACACCAGTCCACATCCGTGTGGTCGGGCTGACTGTAAACTGCATTGAGAAGCCACATAGAGGGGATGTGGGAAGAGTGGCCTCCTCCCTCCCAACAGGGTGCTGGACAGTGTTTGCCAGATGAGTGACTTGTCACTCTACACCAAGATCCTTTTCATGGTGATAGAGGAAGACCCAAACCCCTCAATGTGGCTGATAATAAGGACAAACTTAAAAAAAAAATGTTGTTATCCCTTGATACGTGCTAATTACTGTAAGTGTTTTATTATATAATCCTTAAAGAATCTCTTTGGGAGGGGTATCGGTATTATCAATCTTTTATGAATGTGGAAACCCAGGCTCAGAGGCAGCGGGACCAGATCTAGAATAGGATTTGTCTGGCCTTGGAGGCAATCTCTGAACTGTGCCCTCATGGTGTCTTTCCCTTGGTGTTTGTAGACGGACTGGCTTGGAGCCCTTCTGTTTATCCTCGTCAGTGCTTTCTTACTAGAAGGGGAAATGGCTCTCCTCGCTTCCACTGACATATACCTCGTGTCTCTGGTTGCCATGGTTTCCTTTTTTGTCACCCAGCTCTGTACTTTCACCTTTTCCACTCACTCAGTAATTTCTTCCTGTCTAAAGCCAGTCCTTTGAGTACTCTTTCCTGAGCACCCAGCCTAGTCTGGTTTCCCCTCTCCTAAGGCCTTTGCATTTGGTATTGCTTGGCTGATTGTGCAGTTATCATTTGCTAGACCATGTATTTGTAGTCTTTATCCTGTGTGCCCTTTTCAAAATGATTTTGATGTCTTTATGGTGTGTCTTTCTTTTAAATACCAACAGTGTTTAATACTGTATCTTGCACATAATTTATAATGAGTAAATATTCTTCAATTGACTATTGACTATTCCAGGATAAGAATCTTCTGAGCGAAAGAAATAATCATAATACCTCATCTTAGTTTATAGGAATTAAAATAAGGTTGCTTGGATGTTGTAGTAGAGAAAAAGGAGTAGCAGAAAAAGATAGTAGCCAAGAAAAACTGTATTGTAATCGAAAGAATATACTGGAACCACATGGGAATTGATATTCTAGTTTGGAAGAATTAGGTCAGTTGTGTGCCAAAAATCTTTAAATGTGTAACAAAAAGTGATAACTGCAATGACTGGAAAAATCTGTGAACATTTGGATAGTCATATACTATAATTCCATTTCCCTTTTTTTTTTTGTATTTAAATAGATCCAAAGCATTAACTTTTTTATGTATTGATATTCCTTGGTTATCTGACTTCATTCAAGTAAATGATGGAAAATAAAATTAATTTTAATTTCAGAGAGTTTACTACATTTACTATGTTTTTTTATAGTACTTACTTTAAAAGACCAGGCAGTTCCTGAGCAGTATTTTTTTTTTCTTCCAAGAGCTTAAAGTTTACTGTCTACTGCTTTGCTATTATGTTGTTTAAAAATCCACTTTGCTAGACTTTTAGACTAGTATTCAGCCCATTTCTTTGCTGAACTAAATTCTCTTTCAGTAAGAACTAGAGTTCACTAACAGAAAACTGCAGAAAATGGATTTTCATTAATTTGACTTTATTCCTAAACAGTCACTCCTTCCTTCAAATTCCAATTCATGATGTTCCTCAAGCATAGGTAAAATCCATTCCTGTTCAATTTAGTGTTAATAGAATGGTCCTTTTAAGAGGATCTACTATATACCTACGATACCTTGCATAAAACAGGAATTTAAAAAACTCATGCTTGTTATTAACAAACATTAACCAAAATACCAACAAAGTGAAAGCCTTTTTCCGCCTTTTGAACAAATTCGGAGTGGAATTTCCCATTATGATTCGTCCTCTTTTTATACCTCAAATGAATTAGCACTATGCTGACCACTAAGATTTTGGAACCTAAGAAACATTATTACCGGGTTTGCTGGATTTTATTCTAATTGGGAGCAGCTGAGGAAAGAGCAGGTGAAAACTTTCGTTGGTATCAGGAAATAATTAAATCTTTGTAGTGCTAATAGCCACCATCCTCTACTGCAAATGGCGACATGGCCATCCTCTGGTGATCCTTCTTGGGGATGGTTCTAAATGTAGAATCTCTGCTCGCCTGCAGTAAATCCGACTTTTGGAGATGGAAGAGTGGGAGAAAAGACTCAGTAGCATCTCCTGGTCTCTAGGTATGGATATTATTTAGATGAAGCTTTCAAGCAGATGTGGAAAGATGATTTTGCAAAGCCTCAAGCTCAGAATTTTAAGTGACACATATTACTAATAAGATGTTTAGCTTAATCCATCTGCCTCCTAAGAAGTGTGGCTGTTTTCCAAGAAATTATTTTTAATAAAAAGCACTAGCCAGGATATGTGTGTGTGTGTGTGTGTGTGTGTGTATGTGCACACACGTGCTTTGGCAGATGGCGGGGTTCTGCCTCACGCAGAAATTTGATCTGTTGGAATAGCCGCAAACCTCACCTTCCTGTGTTTATTTTTAAAATCTCGCTTTCTCAGGTAAAATATTTTCAGAGTCTTTGATTTTATTAAATAAGAATGTGTGGATCTGGATTCAAATCCATATAAGTGCTTGTTTTAACTGTGCCCTTCCATGAGGCTCAGAGTCACTTTTGTGGCATGTTCTCTGCCCTGCCTCGGTTCTTGCTGGCATGTCTGCTACATGTAACCAGCAGGCCCTTGCTGTACCCCATAGCAAGCATGTTTGATCCAGCATTGAGGAAAGGTTTTAATGAGAAGAGAAAATTATATTTGTTCCTTTAGAAGGGCATCCGCTCTGTGCTAGACACAGCGTTAGGTCCAGAATATGAATTCCACGAGGGCAGGGACTTTGTCATTTTTACTTTTACCTTTGTGTCCTCAGTACCTAGAATAGTATTTGGCATATAGCACACATGCAGGGAAATATTTCATGGATGAATGGAAGGATTCATAGCGAGTCACAAGAGGAACGAGCTAGCATATTCAAATTAGCATCACGAGAGGAGGATTATTTACAAAGGGACTGTTTCTACAGGTGAGGACAGTCACCCCCGGCCAGTATCAGCAGAGGAGCTGTTATCCCCCATAACCTGGGAAGAGAGAGTCTGGGAAGGAGAGGTCACCTTGTAGAGGAACCTTTGGTCCAGGCATGAGCCAGCCTGAAGAGACCTGGCAGGAAGGGAGTCTGTGTAGTAAGTGCCTTGATCTTCTGTGCCGCCTGTCCTCTGCTCTCTGGCCAGGGTCCCCACGGTGAATGAAACTGAAGCTAGAGTGCAGGGCAGCTCATTGATGTAGCCCACACAGGCCAGCGTTCTGATAAAGAACAGAGTGCAGAGTGCATCTAGAGTGCCAACAGGAAGGATCTGAATACACAGAAGAAATTCTCTGCCACTAAGAAGCTCCCAATCTAGCGGGGAGACAGAGGAGTAAGCAGACATTCCAACATAATTTGAACAATACTTAAAAATTATTGAGGACCCTCACAAGGACCCCATGAGATAGGTTCTTGCAATGATTTGACAGATGGAAACTGAGAGACAGAGCTTAAGGCATTTGCCTGGGTCATGTAGCTGGTAAGTGAGGGAGTCGAGATTTGAATCCCAGGGAGTTTGTCTCTAGCGTCTGCTCTGCTGGACTGGCAGAGTTAGACTGTGGCGCAGGGCAGTGCTTTTTAAACCTTTATGTGTTGAGAATCTTCTGGGGATCTTGTTTCAAAATACTTCCTGGTTCCCTTGGCCTGGGATGGGTCTACCAGTCAGTGAGTGTTTCTGCCAGGTGCTGCTCAGCTGCCTTGCGTGGCGAGGGACAGAGGACTGACTTGGAGCTAGAAAGTGGGGTCTGTGACCTGAGGATAAGACTCAAGGAACTCAATGCAATGAAATGCAATGACTCTCTTTTCCATTCCTTTCCCTGATGTGTGAAATGAGCAGGCTAAGTGGTTTTTAAGGTCCGTTCAAGCTTGTAAAACCCTGCACTCCCTGACTTGAGACACGTGGAAGGCTCCCTGTAGCTGTCACTGTTGGCACTTCCTGGCCGTGACTGTCCAGGAGGCTCCAGAGAGGGAAGCTGTGTGCGCAGCCTCTTCCTCCGCACGCACTGAATTCACATTACAGCTCTTGATGAGCTTCTGCATCGACAGGGTCAGCTCTGTTGTCAGCTGTTTCCTTCCGAGTCTGAGACATCTCCCAGAGTCTGGCTCTGGTCCCTTCTGCCTCATGGATTCTCACTCCCTGTAGCAGCCCATCAGGGTGCTGGCTCTAATAGTGGAGCCTGATGCTTAAGGTAGCACGTTGTGTAATTCTTTTTGCACACTGTAATTTCAGCCAAAAGTTGTAATATTGCTGTGTATCTTAATAAAGCTCCTTCTTCTTTTCAAAGGATTTCTACTTTTGAACATACAGAAAATACGTAATGTTGTGTGTCCAATCAGTGCTTTGCGTAAAGTCCCTGTTCTCAAATTCTCTCTCTTTTTCCAATAACTGGAGAATGCCCTTGCTGCCATGAGTGCCTGGGAATGGAGAGATCAATCCTCTTACTATTGTACTTACTACTTCCCATTCAAAACAAATTTCAGGGTTTTGGTCACCCAATTCCCAAGCTGTTCACCTGCAATTTGGAGCTCCTGTATCCCTGTAATCCATAGCTGTATACACAATATGCAAAATCCGAGACTTTGTGTTTGAAAAAAATTAGTCTGGGATCACAATACTAAGCTTCTTTTTCTTCCTTTTGCTTTGTTCATGCAGTGCCATAACACAGGCTCAATAAATAAAATCTTTCCAGATGCACAGCTCTTGCGACATCATATGTTATGGTTTTCTTGCTGTATTTTGACATTTGGGGCTATTTAATTGCATTTGATGATGCTCTCAGCCTAATCAGCACAGAGCAGCCACGGTATAGCCCTGATGTGCTCAGCAGTGCCTCCTGGAAGGTTGTGGAGAGGGTTGTTTGCTGTCCTGCTTCCCTGATTACACAATTTATTATCTCCTTACTACATCTAGTGCTCCTTGTAAGTTGCGTACGTATTTGGAAGGGACTATCTTTTATCTGTACATTTAATTTCCTTTATATTTAATTTTTAAATTTTAACTATCATTGGTACATAATCGTTGTATGTCTTTAGGGTACATGGGATGTTTTGATACAGGCATACAATGTGAATTAATCGAATCACAGTAATTGGAGTATTCATCACTTTAGGTATGTAACATTTCTTTGTGTTAGGAAAGAAATATTCCATTGATACTCTTTTAGTTATTTTAAAGAATACCCTAACTTATTGTTGATTATAGTTACTTTGTTGTGCTATCAAATAATGTTCATTTTATCTGTCTAACTATATTTATGCAGCCATTACCCATCGATTTTATCTTTCTTTCCCTGCTACCATTCTCAGCCTCTGGTAACCATCATTCTACTCTCTGTCTTTGTGAGATCTAGCTCCTACATATGACTGAGAACATGAGAGATTTGTCTTACTGTGCTTGGCTTATTTCACTTACCATAACATTCTCCAGTTCCATCCATGTTGCTGCAAATGGCAGGATTTCATTCTTTTTTGTGGCTCTATAATATTCTATCGTGTATATGTACCACAATTTCCTTATCCATTCATGCATTGGTGAACACTTAGGTTGATTCCAAATCTTGCCTATTTGTGAATAGTGCTGCAGTAAACATGGGAGTGCAGACATCTTTTTGATCTACTGAATTCCCCTCCTTTGGTTATGTACTCAGCAGTGGGATTGCTGGGTCATATGGTAGCTCTATTTTCAGTTTTTTGACGATCCTCCATACTGTTCTCTCTAGTGGTTGCACTAATTTATGTTCCCACCAACAATGGACAAGGTTTCCCCTTTCTTTACATCCTCGCTAGCATTTATTATTACCTTTTTGATAAAATCCATTTTATTAAAAGCTGGAATGAGATCAGCTGTCACTCTAATATTGAATTGCATTTCTCTGATGATTAATGATGTTGAGCATTTTTTTCATGTACCTGTTGGACATTCGTATGTTTTCTTTTGAGATACGTCTATTTAGATCCTTTGCCCATTTTTTAATCTGATTATTTGATATTTTTCCTATTGAGTTGTTGGAGTTCCTTATATACTCTAGTTCTTAGTCCGTTGTCAGACAAGTAGTTTTCAAATATTTTCTCCCATTCTGGGGGCTGTCTCTTCACTTTGTTGATTGTTTCCTTTGCTATGTAACCAAAATAGCATGATTACTACAGCTCGGTAGTATAAATTGAAGTCAGGTAATTTATACTAGTAGTAGTATAAATTGAAGTCAGGTAACTGGATTCCTCCAGTTTTATTCCTTTTGCTCAGAATGGCTTTGGCTATTCTGGGTGTTTCATGGTTCTATATAAATTTTAGGATTAATTTTGATTAATTTTTCTATTTCTGTAAAGAATGTCATTCGTATTTTTGTTGGGGAATGCACTGAATCTATAGATTGTTTTGGGTAGTATTATTTTAGGACATTTTAGTAATATTGATTCTTCCAATCCTTAAGCATGGAATATCTTTCATTTTTTTGTGTCCTCTTTAATTTCTTTCATCAATGTTTTGTAGTTTTCATTGCAAAGATCTTTCAGTTCTTTGGTTCATTTTATTTCTAGATATTTTATTTTATTAGTAGCTATTGTAAATGAGATTACATTCTTGTTTTATTTTTCAGATTGTTTGCTATTGGTATACATTATAGAAATGCTACTGAGTTTTGTATGTTGATTTTGTATTCTGCAACTTTATTGAATTTGATTATCAGTTCTAATATTTTTTTTGTGGCATCCTTAGGTTTATCTAGCTATAAGATCATATCATCTGCCAACAAGGATACATTGACTTCTTCCTTTCCACCATGGATGCCCTGTCTTTCTTTCTCTTGTGTGATTGCTCTAGCGAGAACCTGGAGTATCATGCTTAATAACAGAGGTAAAAGCGAGCTTCCTTGTCTTGTTCCAAATCTTAGAGGAAAGGCTTTCAGTTTTCCCCTTTCAGTATGATACGAGCTGTAGTCTGTCATATATGTCTTTTATCGTGTTGCGGTAAGTTCCTTTTATATCCAGATTTTTGAGAGTTTTTATCATGAAGGGATGTTGAATTTTATTGAATGCTTTTTCAGCATGAATTGAAATGTTCATATGGTTTTTGTCCTTTGTTTTGTTGAAATGATGTATCATATTGATCAATTTGTTTATGTTGAACCATCTTTGCATCCCTGGAATGAATCTCACTTGAGCATGATGAATAATCTTTTTAATGTGTTGCTGAATTTGGTTTGGGAGTATTTTGTTGAGGATTTTTTTCATCTGTATTCATCAGATATTGGCCTATAGGTTTTTTAAATTATTATTGTTGTGTCTTTGGTTTTGGTATCAGGGTGATATGGAACCTGTAGAATGAGTTTGTGAGTATGCCTTCCTCCTCCATTTTTTTGGAATAGTTTAGGACTCATATTAGTTCTTTGAATGCTTGGTAGAATTCAGCAGTGAAGCCATTGGGTATTGGGCTTTCCTTTGATGGGAAACTTTTTATTACTGTTTCTATCTCATTACTCGTTATTGGTTTATTTAGGTTTTTGGATTTCATCCTGGTTCAATCTTGATAGGTTGTATTTGCCTAAGAATTTATCCATTTCTTTTAGGTTTTCCAATTTATTGGCATATAGTTGCTCATAATAGTCTCTGATGCTCCTTTGTATTTCTGTAGTTATCAGTTGTAATGTCTTTCTTTTCATCTCTGATTTTATTTATTTTGGTCTTCTCTCCTTTCTTTTTCTTAGTTGGTTTGACTAAAGGTGTGTCAATTTTGTTTATCTTTTTAAAAATACTTTTTGTTTTGTTAATCTTTTGTATATTTTTGGTTTCAATTTCATTTATTTCTGCTCTGATCTGTATTATTTCTTTTCTTCTACCAATTTTGGGTTTGGTTTATTCTTGTTTTTCTAGTCCTTTGAGCTGCATCATTAGGTTGTTTATTTGAAGCTTTTCTATTTTTTTGATGCAGGCACTTATTGCTGTAAATTTTACTCTTATTACTGGTTTTACAAGTCAGGTGTTAATGAATCCCTCAGCTTTTGTTTGTCTGGAAGAGTCCTTTAGTTACTTCATGTTTGGAGGATATTTTTGCAGGATATAATATTTTAGGGTTAAGGATAATAAGAGGAAAGTTTATAGCAATGCTCTGATGCACCTCTCAGTTTGTCAATTGAATTCTTAAGCTCTACAATTTCTGCTTGATTTTTAAAAATTATTTCAATCTCCTTGTTCAGTTTCTCTGATAAGCTTCTGAATTTCTTTTCTGTGTTGTCTTGAAGTTCATTGAAATTCTTCAGGACAGCTATTTTGAATTCTTTGAATAGGTGAAAGGTCACCTATTTCCATCTTTGCAGGATTGGTCACTGGTACCTTATTTAGTTCGTATGGTGAATTCATCTTCCTGGATGTTCTTGATGCTTGTGGATGTTCATCAATGTCTGAGCATTGAAGAGTTAGGTATTTATTTTAATTTTCACAGTCTGGTCTTGTTTGAGCTTGTCCTTCTTGAGAAGGCTTTCCAAATACTGAAAGGGAATTGAGTGCTGTGATCTAAGTCTTTGGTCACTGCAGGACTATCAGCACTGGGAGTACCCCAAGCTCAATAATTCTATGACTCTTGCAGATTCCTGCTGGTACTGCCTTGGTGGACTTGGGTTAAGATATGGGAGAATTCCCTGGATAACCAGGAAAATTCTCTCACTCTCTTCCCTCACTCTCTGTGCTAGGCTGCTGGAGTTGATGAGGGCATTCCCTCATGGCCATCAGCTCTGGGTCACAGCTGAAGCCAGTCCAGTCTCACCCAAAGCCAGTGGTGACTGTCGCCTGGCTACCTATGATGTTTATTCAAAGCCCAAGGGCTCTCTAGTCAGCAGGTGGCGAATCCTGCCAGAACTGGGTCCTTCCCTTCAAGGTAGCATGTTTCCTTCTGGCCCAGGGTGAGTCCAGTATATGCCACTCAGAAACTAAGGCCTGGACTCAGGGCGTCAGCAGTCTGCTTGCTACCTCATTTTACTGTGGCTGAGCTGATACGCATGTTGCAAAGCAAAGTCCTCTTGAGTTCCTCCCTTTCCTTTCCCCAAGATTAAGAAGGCTCTCCCTGAGCCACACTGCCTGTAGTTGGGGGAGGGGTGACAGGCACTGGCATGGTCAGAGCTGCTGGTATCTCGCTGGGTCATGTGCACCCCAAGTCCACTTGCTCTGAGCCAGCACAGCTGCAGGAATTGCCCCAGGACTGCAGCTTTTGTGACTCTCTTACGTATTTAGTCCGGACCCCAGGCTGCTTTTTGTTAACCAATGGTGGGGCTACATTGAAACAGGGTGGAGGATTTCCCTCTGGCTGGGCTGGCCAAAATGCTCCTTCTGTGAGCGCTGGAAGAATTCTGCCCCGTGCTGTGTTGCCCCGTGCCAGGTGGCCCTGAGTTTTAATGCAAAGCCCTGCAATCATTTCAATCTCCTTCCTCTGGGCACTGATTGATTCTCTCTTCACCTGGTATACGGGGGCATGGGGGAGGAGTGGTGTCAGCAATGCAAGATTTTGTTTTCTGTCTTCTTCGGTGCCTCTTTCCTTGATATGATGGTAGCACCAGGTAGTGTGATTGCTCACCTGATTTTTGGTTCTTTTGAAGGAGCTCGCTTGCGTGGACAGTTGTTGAATTTGGTATTCATGCAGAGGGACGATTGCTGGAGGTTTCTATTTGGCCATCTTGCTCCGCCCCCCATCCCCATGTCATTTCTTAATCTAACCAAGTCTTTATAACTTTAGAGTAATCTCTATATTAGAGTATTGCCTTACTTGGTTTCCTGTTTTTTTCTGGTCTGTTCTCAGAGATGTTTTTATTATGTGCTGTTGATACCCTGAGTGTTCCTGTTGTGGCTAGAAAGCGCCATGTTGCTATGGCCAGTGTTTAACCAGGAATGAAATCTTTGGATTGTTAAAAAGTAATAGGATATAGCACATCTTGTATTTTCCTGGTTAGAGCTGGAACTAAGTGAAGTATCCCAAGAATGGAAAAACAAGCACCACATATACTCACCAGCAAACTGGTATTAACTGAGCAGCACCTAAGTGGACACATAGGAACTACAGTAATTGGGTATTGGGCAGGGGGCAGGGGGGAGGGGGTGGGTATATACATACATAATGAGTGAGATGTGCACCATCTGGGGGATGGTCAGGCTGGAAGCTCAGACTTGTGAGGGGAGGGAGGGCAAGGGCACTATTTGAAACCTTAAAATTTGTACCCCCATAATATGCTGAAATAAAAAAAAAATAAGAGCAAAAGTGTCAGATAGTGCTGGAAAGCTTGAGACGAGTATAGCGAAAGGACAGGAAGGATTCCCGGAACAAATGAAGAGAGCCTGGGGTCGGTTAGCCCTCCTAGGGGAACGCAGTTGGTCTGCATACTCTGTTTATATGCTTGTCTTGGCCATGTGCCCAATTTCCTCTTGAGCTCACAGAAGCAGATGTAGATTGAAGAGGACTTTATTAAAAATCTAGGGAGATCTTTTCTGGGATTATATTAAGATTGGGAGATGGTGTGGGATCTCTGTTACTAACAGAGTAAATATTGTGTTTAAATGTACCTGGTGTCTATAAAGAGCAGCTTTCATTGTTGATTGCTTTTGTCTTAAAGAAAGATATCAAATACAACTAGCGAGCTGGTTTTAGACATTGAACAGGCAGAAAGGAGGGCAGAAATCTGAGATGCTTTCCTGAGACAGGCAGCTCCCCACGCCCCTCATGAGTTGATTCTGTGCAGCTCTGGCTCAGGAGCCCAGTAGGGCAGGCTGCAGCTCTCCCAGGCCTGTGGGGTTGGGTGGTGTCCCCTGAGACTGCATTGTTTTTCCCAGAGCGGTGTTAGATGAACCAGAACACGGTGTATGTTTTTTAATTCCACTCAGGCCAAATACTTGGCACCCAACCCAGTCAGGCTGTGGAATCTCGGGCTTAGGTAGGTCTGTAAATAAGGGCTTAGGTCTTTAAAAAGTTAGCAGAGGCGAAAATGGAATTCTTCTCCTTCCACAGGCAGCCTCTGAGTCCTTCGGATTCAGAGGCACTTCATTGCAGTATCATTGGTTGAAGGAAAAGATAAAGTTTTTAATTTGAATATTGGGTTTTAACAGAACTGCAGGTCTTAAAATGTTATTGTTTTCACTCTGAAAGGCAGCTCTAGTGATGACTTTGAAATGCTATTTATGGAAGATTGAATGCTGTGGCAGATGCTAGACTATTATGAAAGAGAAGATCAAATAAATATTTTTTCTGAATTGTCAAAAACTTTTTTTCACTGAAGCATCTTGTCTGTGTAGGGCACATACTTAGTTATGAACCAGAAATAAATAATGTATCTTACAGGACTTTTGTCCTTTATCTGGGTGCAGGGTTTTATAAACATGATTGTTCACTGGTAGTCTTTCAATTCAGCCTTATTACATGATGATCTGCTAATTCAAAATGAGAAATTACTAAATTAAGAAATTAGCAGAGGTACAGCCAAATTTTATAATGAATGTTAGGTTATAACATTCATTTGTAATAAAAACTTTGTACTATATGACATTTTATCTCATTTGTCGGTTCACTTTCCTATATCTGTTTGACTTTAAAAGTTAAATTCTGAGTAAAGAATTTTCTTAAAATTTATTTCAAGTTTAAAGGATTCTCGTATATTGGGTTTCCCCTCCTGCAACCCGTGCTCTTCCTGATGTCCCCAGAGGTAACAGTATTGTAAATTTTGTGTTTATTTTTCCCTTACTTTTCTTGATGGTTTCACCACATGTGTTTATATCCCTATGTGATAAATTGGGGTAAATAAATAATACAATACGTATTACTTGGTGACTTGTCCCCGAGATTCCTCCTTGCCATTGCTGGCAGTTTTATTCCATTCCTTTCCCAGCTGTGTGATACTCCAGATGTCGCCGTGTAAGCTGCATAATGGCTCTATTACTTATTATCTAGAATATGATGGAAAGAAATTTGAGTTTCCATTTTTTTCCATCACAAATAGTGCTTCTGTGAATATTCTTTATTAGTGCATGTTTTGATGCGTGTTACATGGATTTTCCTAGGTCATGTTCTTAACAAGTGACATTTTTCAGGTCATAGGCCTGCATATCTTCATCATTATTCATTAGGCCAATTTTTTTCCTCACCCTGGTTGTAACAGACCACACTCATCAGAGTATGTGAAATTCTGTTGTTCCATGCCCCTGCCAACTTGATACGTCAGATTTTAACGTTAATTGTCAAATTTGGTGTGTATGTGATATTTTTGTACTGTGTTTTAATTTGTTTTTCCCTAAATACTAATGAGATTGATCACATAGTCATGTGATTATTATTGGCCACATGGGTTTTTTTTTCCCCTGTGAAGTGCCTTTTCAAGTCTTTTTGCTGACTTTTTTTTTTTAATAGGGCTCTTAGTTTTAATGTAGTAAAATTTATCAATATATTCCTTTAAGGTTTGTACTATATTCTAGTCTTCTCTATTCTGAGGTCATGAAGATGTTTTATATTATTTCTAAATGTTTCTAAAACATAGTTTTGACTTTTATATCTAAGTCTTTGCATTACCTGGGTCTGCCTTCTTTGTTTTTTTCTTTCCTTCTTTCCTTTCTTATTTTCCATATTAATAACCTAGCATCTCAGTGTGATTTGTGGAAGTGCCAGTCCATTACCACTATAGGGCAAGACTGTCATAGATTAAATTTCTATGTGCGTTTAGTTTATCAGTTTCAGGTTTCTCTATTATGTTCCTTTCTCCTCCATGCTAATAGTAGCTAGTCTTCATTGTTGTAGCCTTAAAATAATTCTAATATCTGTCATAGTAACTGCTTTGTCGTCTTTTATAGTTGTCTTAATTACTTTATGAATCTTTGCTGTTCTATTAAAATTTTAGAAGTTTTTATTGGAATTATATTGAGACTATCAATCAGTTTTGGGAGAATTGACATCTTAATGATATTGAGTTTTCTTATCATCGATAAGAAATTATATATTTATCCAATTATTGAGGTCATCTTTAGTGTCCTTATGTAATGTTTTATAATTTTCTATGTAAAGCTCACCATCTTTTTAGGCTTCTTATTTTTTCATATCCTCATAAAAGATGTTATTTAAAAATTACATTTGCAACCTTTTGAGGCTAGTGTGCACAAATAAAATTAATTTTTGTATCTTAATTTTTATATTTAGCCACATTGCCAGACTTTCTAGTTCTAATAGGTTTATATGTAGTGTCTTTTGGGTGTTGTACATACACAATTACATCATCCTCAAATTACTTCTTCCTTTCTAATATTTATAATTTTTGCATATTTTTTCTGCCTTATGACTCTATGTCAGACCTATAATACGTTGTTGGAAAGAAGTGGTGAAAAAAGACACCTTTGTCATTTCCTGGTCTTTAAGAGATTGGGATACTGATACCAGCTTAATCGCATTGCCCTTAGAATATGGCCTCTACCATATAAATCTTTTAAAATTTTTTAGACTTATTTTATGCCCAAGCATCTTATCATATTGGCCTATAAAACCCAATAGATCACCAGTCTGCCACTCCTTTGTACATAATCACCATTTATAAAAGCTTTATGTATTTTCTGCATTGTGGGTGCAAATTGCTGCCTATTATACATTAGCGGTTGTCAAGATATTGTCTAGGGACCCTGAGGGGACCCCAACATCCTTTCAAGGAGTCCTTGAAGTCAAAACTATTCTTATGATATTAATAATACTAAGACACTATTTGCCTTTTTCTCTCTCATTTTCTCATGAGTGTACACAATGGAGTTTTCTAGAGGCTACATGATATGATATTGTAACAAAACGAATACAGAAGCAGATAAAAGAATACAATAGCCATCTGTTAAGCCAGATGTTAAATAGATTTGCAAAAATGAAAAACAAAGCCCATTTATCACTGAATTTTTTTGACTGTAGAAAATACAGTTATTTTTCATAAAAGTTATGTTATTTATGTTAATATGTAATAGGGGAACCATTGTTATTTTATAATTATTAATAAATATTTTCTTAAATTCTGTTTTAATTTTTTTATATAGTGAAAGTATCAACAGAAATAAATTATATAAAAAAAACTTTCCAGGATTCTCAATAATTTTTTAGAGTGTAAAGTGGGCCTGAGACCACAGTTTTTATAACATACTGGTTTATGGGATCAAGTTTGTTGACTGTGTTATTTCGATCTTTTATGTTATTATTGAATTCACTTTTGGTCTTTTTGATCTATCAGTTACTGAAAGAACTTGTTTTAATTACTGAAAGAATTTGTTTATTTCTCCTTGGAGTTCTGTTAATTTTGCTCTAAATATTTTCAGGCTATGCTGTTCAAATTTAGAAATATAATGTCATCTTGATTATTTGAACCCTTTCTCATCATGTAGTAATGATTTTTGTCTTAAAGTATATTATGTCTAAATTAGCTAGATTGTTATAGCTATGCTGGCTTTCTTTGGGTTAGTGTTTGCCTGATATATTTTTCTATCTTTCCAAAGCTTTAGTCCTTGTATTTCAGGTCTGACTCTTGTAAATAAAGGTGAAAGTTATTCATTATGTCAATAAATATAGTAACTCTCTCATGACACATACCTTACTATTATCATGTATTTTATTTCCATATTTTTTGTTTTTATAAATCTCTCTCTCCACACACTCCCCCCAGTAGTTGATGTCAGTTCATTTCTTATTGTTTTCATTGATCTTAGTCTTCCCATCTATAAGCACTTTTCCCTCAAAAAAGATTTCTTAGAACTTCCTCCAGTAAGTGTAAGATGATGGCATGCCCCTTTAGTTTTGTGTTTAAAATATCTCTATTTCACTTTAATTTTTGAAAGATATTTTTAGGTGGATATTTCTAGATTGACAGTTATTTTCTCTCAGCTCCCTGAAGACAGTGCTCCAATCTCTGTCTTTTATTGTTGGCTTCAGTAGGTCACCAGTCTGTCGCTCCTTTGTATAAAATCACTGTTTTCTCTTTGACTGGTTTTAAGACCTTTGGCTTTCTGCATTTTCATGTTGATAGTTGAGATGTGGCTATCTTTTTATTTATTCTGTTTGGGATGTGGTAGGAGTCCTCAACATGTGGATTGGCCTTCTCACCCATCTGGAAAATTTATAATATTGCCTGTACTTCATTTTTTTTCTTATCTTTCCCTCTTGAAGTGTGTTAAACTTTCTTACTCTTTCGTCCATTTCTATTAACCCTGTTTTTATATTCTTTTTGTCCATTTATATGGCATTTTGGATAATTAAGTCTAATTCTGTTTTGCCAGTTCTTTCAACATTTTGCTGTGTTTGTGAACCTTTCCACGGAACTTAACATTGCTGTTGTACTTTAAGTACTCTTTGTTTTTATTCATATCTTCTTAGTCATTTTTATATTACTTGCCTTTTTATGCATATTTACAGATTTGTTGGACAATAAAGGGCACGAAAATGTGAAATGCCTAAGATCACACACACTGGGCCATCCAGCACTATATTTATTGGGGAAACTCACAGAACCAGGAGGCTGTGCAAATGTGCTCACCCTGCTTGCCCACTGATTATGGGTTATGCTCAGGGATGTAGCATGTGGAATCGTTAGATACTAGGAGAAAGAGTATGGATTGTGGGCTGTGGAATTTTTATGCTGCAAGACTGGGGTAATACCACTCCTCTCCTAGCATGATAGACGAATGGAATTCAAATGTGGTAGCATTATAACAAAACAAAACCTGGGTCCCATATCTGTTCTGCCAGCTCAGCATTCATGATTGTGGGAGCACAAGTGGATTCATTTTTAGATTACAGAGTCCCCAAGATGGGATTGTTCCTTAAAACATGCAACCCTGTGTCAAAAGCCACTACGCTGTCAATAAAGAAGCACAAGGCTCAGTCCACACGATATCTGTAGTTAGACACAGGAACAAATAGAAGTGAATTACTTGTTCTGGCAGTGTTGCAGATAGATCTTCCCATATGGAAGAACAACTAAAACTGCTAGTAAAATATTTTTAAAAATCCATTCTGTAAATATACTGATAAGCTAAGGACTTTTCAGAGACCAAAATCAAGTGAAAGTGGGACACCAAAAACCTAAGCGGACTATGAAAGCATTTGCTAAGCAAGGTTGCAGTTGAGCTTTCTGGTCCATGGCCTTGCGGGCATTGATGAATAGAAGAAAAAGGCACAGTGATCAGCCAAGATGGAGAGTCACTAAGAGACATCCTGTCCCCTGCATAACCCTGGCATTCTAAGGGTTATACCCTCACTGTAAAGGCATTGCAAGGAAATTTAACTGACCTAAATATTGACATTGGCTGGAGGAAAATCTTCTTTGAAAATTTTAATCACAAACCAGCCAGTATAAGGTTTCACAGCTTGAATTCATACCACTGTATTTTCCAAAAACTTCGAGTGGAAATTTAAAGTACTTCTGGGTTTTATACTATCCCCAGGCAAATGAAGCAAATACAGATCTTGCAACCTGGCATCCAAGTGTTCACAGAGAAAAAGTTCCAAGAAATATGAGTTCAGAGCCTAACAATCAGAAAATCCACAAGTAAACAAAGCACCATGAGAGAGCTTACAGATTTAAAAAAATGATGCCAAAATTAGATGCACAAAGACTTCATAAATTGGAATTTCTGAAACAGAAAATAAACTACTGTATTTTATCAATTCTAAAATGCCATTGATTTTTAAATGCACCATTATTTTATTTAAAACAAAGAGATAAAAAATAAAATGATTGTAAGGTGCACCTCAATTTCAGAGAAGCCAAAATGTGGCTTTTCCCCCCTATTTCTTCAGATTAGATAATTTTATCTTCAAGTTTACTGACTCTTTCTAATATGCTATTAAGCCTATTCAGTGAAGTTTTTTAGATATTTTATTTTTCAGTTCTAGAATTTCTACTTAGTACTTTTAAATACATTTGCTTTTTGCTGAGATTTTCCTATTTGTTCATTCATTATGAGCATGTTTTCCTAATGTAGTTATAATAGCTGATTTAAAATCCTTTTCTTCTAACACCTGAGCGTCCATAGATTGCCTTGGGGTCATATTTTTATGTTCTTCATTTGTCTAATGATTTTGGATGGATGGTATTCTGGGTATTGCTAGTGATACATTGTGGAGAGTCTTGATTCTTTTATACACCTCTGAACAGAATTGATTTTTTCGTCTGTTTTTATTTAGTAGGCAGCTAATTTAATTGAATTTGAACTTCCCAACTGTCTCTCCTGCATTGAGATGGCAGCTGAAATCCACATTTAGATCTTACAGCTGTAGCTGGGCTGTCTGGAGTTGTGCTTTTGCACATTATGCCAGAAGTCAGCCAGAGATTTGGGCAGTTTGGGGCACTCTCCTGTGGCTGTCTTCTTCATGGGATTTCCCCCTCACTGTTCAGCTATCAAACTTGATCTGGATTCTTTCCATTTTTCAAACTGGTAAGACTAGGAGTTTCTATCAGGGTTTTTAGCTGCCTCACACAGTGGAGGTGACTGTGCCTTCCCCTTAGGTGAGAAGCCATAAAATACCAGAAAACTTCTAGTGCTGTTCCCATCTTCAAAGTATTGGTTCCCCTCTGCTTTCTGCCAGCTTTTGATCACTCTCCACTGCTTGCAGGCACTTATTTTTGAGATGATGTACAGAATGTAAAATAGGTTTTTTTGTGTGTGTGAGGGTTGATCCAATATAAGATAACTCCACCATCATTAAAAATAAAACCTTCCTGTACTTGTTTTGACATTTTTACTTATAATAGGCATAGTGCTTAGGAAAACAGTATTTAGTATGAGTGGTTTCATTTATTGTAAGCGATCTGTGCATTGTATTGTAAAGTATTTTTTTTTTTTTGGTAAGTACCTGTCATTGCTTAATTATAAATCACTTGCAACTTCAAGATACAAGTTGCTTAACTGGAAAGTAGATATTGAGTCATTACTTCATAATGAAGTGCATGCCCTTTCATTTGTGGAAGGAATT
This sequence comes from Mirza zaza, assembly GCA_008750895.1. Classification (NCBI taxonomy): domain Eukaryota; kingdom Metazoa; phylum Chordata; class Mammalia; order Primates; family Cheirogaleidae; genus Mirza; species Mirza zaza. The sequence goes on along the minus strand of VSMD01063185.1, from coordinate 10,112 downwards.
ATAAATCTCAATGTAACAAAACTGAGAAAATTCCATAATAATTACTAAACGATTAAGCTGCTATCAAGTTGCAAAGAAACTGTTTTAGGATAGTATTACCTCATATCTAATATGAGGCATTTAAACTAAAGAATATAACTGCAGACTCTCTTCAAACCTTTAGAAATTGCTAAACTAATTTGTTAAACTAAATTGTAAAACTAATATTTAGTTTTCATTTAAGAAGGCAGGGTTGTTAAGCTTTGCGCATATATCAAAGCTGCTCCTTATGTTAAGTTAGGAGGAAAGATACATTTTCGGTTAACATCCGTCAGTCAGCAGGCAGTGATAAGGTTGGCAACTGAGGCTGACCTGGTGGGTTTCAGGCCATTCTAGGATCATTCTTTAGGCCAAAGAGATAACTCTTTTTCCTCATCTAGGACAGTGATCTTTAAACACTTTGCTTCAGATACTCCCTGACTTTATTTTGAATATCCATGGACCCCTTCTCACAGTTATATTGGCACCTAAAATTTTTCTTCATAGATTTGCAGTACTTACAAAGACTGTGATTTGCCATATATTATCTGTGTTGTTAATTTAATATAAATTTACTATATCTATGTTTTAAATATGTCCAGTGGAATATAAATACTAAAACTGATTTGTTAGCTAGTATTATACATTTGAAAATTATAGCAATAAACTTCTCTTTTATCACTTGCACTTATAATAACATTATTCTTTTTCTACTTTGGACTAGCATTTCCATTCCATTCAGCTTACAGAATCTTACTCTAATTGTATACAGTTTCATATTTTTATTAATCACTGTATCATATTTCTTTGCAATAAAAATCTGCAAATAATTAGTATGATTTTTAAAATTTCCCATGTTCTCAGGCTGTAAGTAATTATGAATATTATTATTAATAAATAATTTGTCAAAATTATTTATTAAATTATTAATAAATAATTTGTCAAAACACTATTAATATTATTTTTAAAATGCATTGGGGCTGCATAGTATAGTAGTTAAAAGCAAATACTCTGGAGCCAGAATAAATGGGTTCAAATCTCAACTTGCTCTATACCTTCAGTTGCCTTATATGTATCATGGATATTAAAAATAATACCAACATAATATAGATATTATAGAAACTAAATCACTTGATGTATATAAAGTGCTTAGAATAGTTGCTAGGCCATAATAAATACTATATGTGTTTGCTTTATTTTTCTGTTCATGATTACTAAAAATGAAAAATAAAGTGTAATTGAAATGCATGTCTTAATGAGATGATATTTTTGAAATTAGTGTATGGATCAAATGATGAATATTATTGATTGCTGAAATGAATCTGGGTTCCATCATGGCTTTCCCAGTTTCTCATTTATATGTTTGTAGTGAAAAACCTTTTCATATAGATGAGTATAGGTGAGAATGAAAGGAGTCTCGTTATGTTATAGCAAAGTCTCCCAATTCTTTGGACTCCTTTTGGAGTATGTGCCAAAAAATCACTTACTGATCTTTCATAAATATCACTTTTAATGATCTTTTCAGTGAATGGCTCCATTAGATTCTGGATCCTTTTCTTGTTGAAAGCATCCATTTGGAAACCACCTTACTTGCAAAAATGACTTTTCTTTAGTATATATAGTCATTTTCTTTTGCAACATAAATACCAGTGTTTCTAGTTATACCTTTCTGGGGTGCCCTGGGAAAATCTACCATCCAGGACAGTGAACTATTGTAAAACAGGAGGGGTAAAAAATATTTTTTCTTTTAAAAAGAGAGAGTAAGGGCTAATTAGAAAGGGAAAGTGAAAAAACAAAACTTCAGTGATACCTGGGACTATACCCCTTGAAACAAATCAATTTTGGAAAGTCTTTGTGTAGGCCTGGAACGTGTACTGAAATGTAGAGAGCATGGCTTTTAGAGCCGTCCCATTCCCCGAGGCAGTCCGAACCAGGGAAGGATCATGCCCAACATCTGCCAATTTGAGTTTTGTCTTCTGATCCTTGTCAGTATGTGGGCTTGGGAGAGAGCCAGTCAGTTCTGTGGTTCATAAACTGTGGTCCACACATCCATGGGGTGCCCCAGATCCTTTTGGCAGGGTCTGTGAGGTCAAAACTATTTTTATAATAATAAAAAGACATTTGTCTTTTTCACTGGATTGATAATTTGCACTGACAATGCAAGAGCTATGGTGGGTAAAGCAACTGACCCCGTATCATGAGTCAAGTGCAGTGGCACGAAATGTACTAGTGGTCATTGTATATCCTGGCACACATTCATGGTTTAAAAAAACTCTGTTTTTACTTGAGAATGTCCTTGCTGAGGCAGTACAAATTATTTTTTTATTCAATCCCAACACTCGAGTATATGTCTTTTTTTGTGTGTTCTGTATGATGAAAGGAACAGTATGCACAAATTACTTCTGCCGCGCACCAAAGAACAATGTCATGAGGAAAAGCACTTGTTGATTGTGTGAGTTGCAAGCTCAGCTAGCCACTTTTTTTCTCTTAATGAAACATCATCTTTGGTAGGAAGATTTACTGACAAACAGGCAATTGTCTTAGTCTGTTTTGTGCTGCTGTAATAGAATACCACAGACTGGGTAATTTATAAAGAACAACAATTTATTCTCTCATAGTTCTAGAGTTTGGGAAGTCCAAACTCAGGGCACTGACAGGTTAGGGCCACATTTCTCTCCTTCCAAGATGGTGCTTTGAACACTGCGTACTTGGAGAGAATGAATGCATCCTCAATGCAGGAGGGCAGGAAAGAGAGAACCTACTACTGAAAGCTTTTCTAATAGTGGCATCAATCCAATTCACGAGGGTAGAACCCTCAACACCTAAACACTTCCCGTTAGTCCCCACTTCCCAACACCGAGGCATTGGATTAAATTTCCAACACATACATTTTGGGAGACACATTCATACCATAGCAACTATGGTTATTCAGACTTGAGTGTTTATAATAGGCATTTTCTCAAGTGAGCATGAGCCTGGTACTTCAAGGAAAGCAACTAATAGTATTTACTGCTAGTGTTAAAATGTAAGATACCCAGCAAAGATTAGAATGTTGAAAAACTTGTAACTACCACTGTGAGTGTACTGATACCAGAAGATTTTTGATGAGATTAGTGGTGACAGGTGATATCAGCAAAGAGCATTTTCAAAATAGTATATAATGAAATGTGTAAATATTTTGAAAATTTGTATAACTCACTGATGTAATATTTTTTAAATGATCAGTGCATGGTGTTACAAAACCATGCATGGGTGTTGTAGTTTGTGTTCTCCAGAGAAATTGAACAAATGGCACATGTGTTTGTATAAGCATGTGCACGCATTGAAAGAAAGAGGAAGAGGGGAGGGAGAGTTAGTTTTAAGGAATTGGCTCCCGCAGTAGTGGGGGCTGGCAAGTGTGAAATCTGGAGGGCAGGTTCATAGACTAGAAACTCAGGCAACAGTTGATGTTGTGGTCCTAAGTCCAAAGGCTGTTGACTCAGGCAGAATTTCCATATTGCAATCTGGAGGCAGAATTCCTTCTTTCTCAGAGGACTTGAGTTCTTTTTTCCTAAGGCATTCAGTTGATTGAGCTAGGCCACCACATTATGGAGGGTGATCTGTTTCATTTGAAGTCTACTGATTTAAATGTTAAGCACACCTTAAAAATACCTTCACAGCAACATCTAGACTGGTATTTGACTAAACAACTGAACACCATAGCCTAACCAAGTTGACACATAAAATTAACCATCACCATGGGTAAAAGATTCTTTCAAAGTTGATGATAGACCAGTGGATTGTATGCTGCAACTAAGCCTTAAGAAACTACAACTTGTTGAGTTCATAGTATCAAAGAAAGATGCCCACAATTATTTAGAAAGCTATTAAAGTAATTTTCATTTTCCTGACTATATCTGAACAAGGGTGGATTTTCTGCATATATTTCAACCAAAACAACATATAGCAACAGATCGAATGTAGAGGGAAGTATGGGAATTTATTTTCTATTCTACTCTCTTAAGCTAGATATTTAGAGATTTGCAAAAATATTTTTTAAAATTCTATAGTTTTCACAAATTGTTTTGGTTTTCAGAAATGTAGATTTTTGAATAAAATGTTTGATAAATAGGCAGTTGGTTTATTATTATTTTAATGAATTAGTAAATAAAATAAATTTCTGTCTTTTAGATATACTACACTTAAAAATTCTTTGCCTCAGTAATTTTTGAGTGTCTTTAGCACAGGTCTTCAGCACAGTTGTTTAATAACTGCTGCATTCATAAATAGGAGGTGATAGGTTGGGAAAACAATTAATTCTTACTAAAGGCAGCACATGTTGGGGTTAAATGTTTCCTTGATCCCTTGAATGCCATGCTGGGTGTTTTTCCATACAAAATGGTTTGCATACAAACACATGGTAGTGTTAGTAGTTCCACCCGATGTAAGATGAATGGTCTAAAAGGAGGAGGCTGGTTAATTTGGGGGACTTTCTTCCTTGTGTTTGCAGGGAAGTCCGTGTTATGTTGGAGAGCAGAAGAGCAGTGTCCTTTCATGAAAAGCCTCCCAGAGATGAGTCGGCTGATGCAGGGCTGCTTTTGTAAGGTGACTCTGAGAGCATCTTGCTGGATGCATGAGGAATGTCAGCAGCTCTTTAAGGTTCTGCCTCTGGGCCCCAAATCTCTGAACATTTCCCACATCTGCTCCAACAATGCAGTCTTCTTCACTTCACTATAGCAGTGTTAGAAATATAGCTCCATTTGCAGTTTGCAGCTTGAGTTAAACCAGTGACTCCAGTATGCTTGTTCAGTGTCCTTAATTTTTGGTATTGAAATAAGGAGGATAATGTGTACAGTGTCAATCGATATGTTTGAGAGGAAATAAAAGCACAGTGCTAAGGCACAATTTGAACTCATAGAGACCATTTGCTTTAGTAATCCTCTATAGTCTCCCTTTCTACATCATCATATAAAACTAGTTCCTGAATAAATACTTCCCCCCTTCTTACCTTTTTAAAATATTAGCATTTATATTTCCTTCTCTAAAAATACCCTTTTAAGGTTTGAGGTAGATTATGCCAAGGACATTTGAGATCCAAGTTGATGACAAATATTAGGCATCGGCATCATTTGGATTCTCCCCATGTGGTTGCTGAGAGATCCCTGAAATAGGAGCGAAGTTCCAGTGGCTGCAGAGAAGGCGCAGCCTGCTCACTAACTGGCGTGCAGCTGGGCGCAGGAGCAGCCAGAGTGACTTACAAGGAATCCTCTGTGTCCTAACAGGCCTGAAGATTTCCTGCAGACCCCGACAAGGCGGTGCAGGCTGTGTTTGGGGTAGCTCAGCCTGAAATCAGCTTAGCATTGCAACAGCTGCTGATGAAAGAACAGTGTTCAGTAGAAAGGAGGGGAACAAATGAGAAAACAGAAATAGACTGTAACTTCTGTTTGAGTGGAGATGGAGACCCGTTAGCAGCGAGTGGAAGTGATTGATAGGGGTTAGCAGTGTCAGAACAACCGACCTTTGGCTGATGCTCGTTCCCCTTCGTCTCAAGGTGTTTTGCCCTTACGCTGTGGATTTTCTCTCGGCATTATTTCTTCTTCGCTGAAATGATGGTGAGGCTCCAGTGATGTTCTGTAATCAGAAAGCACTTTAGGCTTTTCGGTTTATTTTATCTCTATCATTAAACTCCTACATCAACCATAAGAAACCTATCTCACAGGTTAGTGTGCAGTAAAGAGTAAGACAAATTATTAAAAGCCTTTTTAAAAACGTGAATATAAAGGCATTATAAAAATTGGAAGCATGGCTGTATGTCTGGAACATGCAGCCCAGTTGTGATTGGTCCCATTACCATCTAGCTCCTTCAAAGGCAAGAAGAATGGAGAAGAGACAGAGAGACTCAGGGAAGTGGAATTTTCTTTGATTTCTTTTCCATTTTTTTTCTCTCTCTCTTTCGAAAATCTGTGAAATCTTTTATTCGAAATTTTTCTTCTGAATGCACTTGTACTTTTAAAAAGTAGAACATGGAAATGTATTGTTCTGTTCTTTCTTACATGTGTTTAATATGGAAATATTTTCTCTTTTCATCCATTTTTTCCCTTTCACTTTCCTACTTAGTTTTTTTTTCTTAACACTCTGGATACTATTGCACTAAAAACCCTTTTATGTGGATTATGTCATTTAATCTATAGACAGCTCTGTGATGTTTTTAAGTTATTTTTATTATTCCTATTTTTTAGAATACAAATTAGGGTTCTAAGAGGCGAAATGTCCTTAGCTCAAGGTCACACCTGGTGACATCAGCATTTGAATCCAGGCTTTCTGACTACATCGCCTCTGTTCTTCAAAACATCATGTACACTGTTTCCTCATCCCTGCAGCTTTTCTCCAAATATTGAAACTTGATTGCTTCCTTCGCATTTGCATTTAAGATGTGTTATAGATGAAATAGAAATTTTTGTTTTCTGATAAATAATTCAAAAAGAAAAAAAAACAGTATTTTTAAGAATATTTTTTCCTCATCTTGGCTTTTGACACTTGCTTAATATCCTTTCTTGGTAATTTTTCTCTAGTCGTAGAACTAGTCTGAAAGAATATGCTCTTGGCAGAAACAACGCTTTGTATCTTCCTATGTTTATGAGAAAAAGAAATTACTTCACTCTCTCAGAAGAAAACGGATAAATTTTTGTTCGGGCTTGGCCTTTGATTTAAGATGCTTATTTCAATTGCAAAAGTCCCAAATTTGGGATCTCTCTTGTTGCAGAGGGTCTGTTTCTAGAGAGTTCCATACATTCCAAGTGTGTGCAACATTGGTCTGTTTTGGGATTTTTCAGAGGGGCGTCAGCGGTTAGAAACTACAGTTTTGGATGATCTCCAAAGTGACTTCCAACCAAATTATTTATTCTATGATTTTCAGTGTCAATTATAACTGTGTTTTGTGCCACTCATGTGCATTTATTTAATAAATAAAGTGCCTTAAGTTTTTGGTAGCTTTCTTCTCTTTAATTTCTCGCCTCTTAGCTGTATTGATTCATTCAGTCATTTATTTATTAAATCCTTATTGTGCTAGGCATAGTATCAAAGCAAAGTACATCATATCACCTCATTATACATTCATTGTGCAGTTCTGTGCTTTTCTGCTTTAACTTTTATCACATTTTATAATTATGTTTTTGTGTGTTGTCTTCTTTGGGAGATCAGGACTTGTGTTGTTTTCCTCTCTAATATATCCCACAGTGCCAGGCACACTGCCTGGCATATACAAGGATGTCGGGCAATATTTGTTGAATGAAGACATCTTGTATCTCCTCAGTGTGCCTAGTATCTCTTCAGGGGTTCATTTCACATCCGTTGTGAACAAGTATTCACCAGAAATTTGAGTGTTTGACTCGGTTCTGAGTGCTAAGGGGCTAGAAACAAAACATACTGTGTGTTCTTCACCCTCAAAGATTTCGTTGTACAGTAGAGGAGAGGACCATATTTGAACCTCAATTTTTAAGTGCTGTGGCAGGTGAAAAATAGGGAGAGGGAGTGGGCAGCAGACAAGGAAGGCTTTTCAGTGGAGACGAGACTAGGGGAAGACTTGGCTGAGGGAGAATTGGAAAGAGAACATTCCAGGGCAGCTGAAGAAGTGGGTCAGTAAGGAAGGTGGGCATGGCCACGTGTGCAGAGGCCAACCCAAGGGTGACATGAGAGTCTGCAGAATTTTCTGAGTCGCAATGCTGTCTTCTGTTGCTTCTCTCTTAAATTCAGGGCTCGAGTGGAAGAAGGGCTAGTGACTGTTTCAAGCTATTGAGAGGGGTTTTGGTTAAGGAGAAAGGGAAGTACTCAGGGGTCATTGTAGCACTCTGAGTTTCGTAGCCTTGTATTAGAGGATGTGCGGAGCTGAAGGGAGAGGTGGGTGAGGGCGGGCACAGGGGAGAAGGGGGTTGGCAGGGAGCTAGAGTGAAGATAGCACAAGGCAGGATTCTGGTATATATTGCACATGGTGGCTAAGCAAGCTTTTTTCCTAGAAGGAAATGCAGAAAATATGTTAGCCAAGTTACATCGATGACTTGGTGACTTCCTGAGGACCCAAATGGTGATTGCAGGAGCAGAAGCGGGTATAAGGGAAGGGTATCACGCTGCCTCCCACAGGGTTTTGGGTGGGTCCTATAGCATGGTTCCAAACCAAGACAGTCCCCAACATATTCCCAAGACACCTATCAATATCCACAAAGTAAAAAGCAAGAATTATGTGGGGAGTTAACCTTCTGCTTAGTAGTTCTTTGCCATCAGATCTGACGATCATCATAGGACCCAAGGCCTCTAGGCCAGACCAGTTCTTTTCTTTAGGGTTGGAATACTGTTGCCTTCTGCCTTTACCAAACTCCCATGGTTTCCACCTAGAATGAAATACAGTTTTCCACTCTCTGCCTTAAATTCTCTCTTTCCACTGCTCCTCTGCCCATGCCAGTGGTTTTTTTTAAGCTTGATTTTACCTCACTCTTTTCTCTTTAGCACACACAGATACATACACACACTCACACACACACAGTCATATACAAATCCATCATCATCAACAACAAACTGGTGTTCTAGAAGGAGAAATTAAGAGCACGGAAACTAAAATTTATCAAAAATACACGAATGTCATGGACAGAATTAATAGTGAACTCCAGGGAGCTGGTTCCGGCCCTACGGTGTGAAAATATTATAATGATTTTTACGGATGTCTGTTCCTGAATGGTTTAAGATACTTGAAGTCAGTGTTCCAGATGAAAGCAACTGCACCAAACCCTGTTAAAGCATTAATACTTCCGTAATCACCTCTTCACAGTCCCACATTTCAGCTAAGAAGCCAAAATGTAGACAGAAGTAATTACTTCCTGCTAAATCCTGATGCTAATGGTGCTACCTCATTAGCATTTTGGTTATTTCAGGAGCCAGGATATACTTTTAATTACTTTAGATCAAAGATAAAATGAGTGTGCAGTGGTTGGGCAGAAGGAAAATGCAATTCCTTTATGTCTCAACACACAGGGAAATAGGGATGGGGATTATATATTTGCTCTTATCTCTGCCTTTAATGTTCCTGGCTGCTCAAGCTCTTGCTCTTTGGGAAATGTGCACCTCCCTCCCCATCTAAACCTTCCTCTTCCTGCATGGCCCAAGTCAGAATTCAGCCTGTCCATGAAACTTTTCCTAATCACCATTGCATCTTTCTCTGAACTGTGGTGGGCTTGTTGTTTGGTTACAGTTACTGATTTCATGTGTGTCGTGATGAAATTCTATGCCTTCCTTTGAGCCTATGTGCCATACACACCAACACCCCTAGCAGATTTTATTTCTGGCAAGCATAGGGAGAATTGTAGGAAACATATCTTGGAGAATCGGTAAAGATGGGATAAGAGATAAATTATAATTAGAATTACAGCTTTCCTTTGAATAGCTTTTTATAGCTTATATGATGCTTTTTTTTTTTTTTTTTTTTTTTAGCCCAAAGCAGACATTTCTTGGGAATTAGACAGCTTTGTAAGAAGTAGAACACATGATTTTTTTTGGATCAGCCTGTCCAGCTAATGTATCCCACAGTGCCGGGCTAGACCTAGTGTAGGGAGGAAAAATAATTTCTTCTCTACCCTTCATGTCTCTTAGTTGGGACAGACCTTGGCAACAAAAGACACATTAACAAAAGAGGGAAAAGACAGAAGTTTAATAATAGGTGTATATCTCATATATACACAGGAAATCGCCAAGAGGTGGCTTCCAATTCAGGTTTAAATACCTTAGTCCTTTGAAACAAGAAAGAAGAGTATGGGGAAGCCCAGTCAAGGGGAGGGAACCAGAAAAAGCAGGGTGAATAAGAGCAAGGTTTGTTCTGCAGATTTAAGTGGGTGCATCTCCATTGATTAGTGGATTTAGGTTGTCTTATGGGTGTAAGTTTCCCTTACATGAGGGTTATTTGTATTCTGTGGTCACAGCTTTTCCTGTGTCTGCGGTTTCTCTAAATAATCAGCTCAAAATAACACATATGCCAAGGAGGCTTATTTTGGAGTTGCTACTCTGGTCTTGTGCACTAGCAACCGGTGACCAGAGGAGAGTTTCCTGAGCTGGATCAGTGAACCACCTGTACA
>VSMD01063182.1:0-105926 GCA_008750895.1 Mirza zaza | reverse complement strand
CCTCTGTTCCCCGAGAGGTTCTTCAGAAGCTGTCGTACCCTCTCCACCCTCCGTCTCCTTCCCCTTGGTCTGAGGTAGAGAGTCCCCACTCGCAGTAGTGCCGTCTTCTCTATAGCCATCCCCCTGGGTCGGGGCCACCATGGCCTCGTGCTCTGGCGTGTCCTCAGTGCACAGCATGGCACACAACTTGGGTGCAGGGCCCGGTGACAGCTGTGAGAGGAGCGCCTGCCCGATGTGCTGCTGCAAGGGAACCAGGAGTTATCTTGTCCTTGATCTGTCCTTCCTGGGCATAGGGTCAGAGGCAGGTGTGACAGACGATTGGGGTTAGGTCAGGTTCCGTTGGATGGGGTGCCCCGAGTGAGTGGCTTGTTGGAAGTGTGTGCTCAGACACAGCCTGTAGGGGCAGGAGGGGTGAAGCTCCGCAAAGCAAAGCTGTGGTCTCTTCTCAGCTTGGTCCCAGGCAGGTCAATATGTATGAATTGAGTGGCCCAGTTTGAGACAAGGGGACCATAACATCTGAGGCATTTCCCGGTGAGGTGGCTCCCGTCTGGCCGGGAGAGAAGGATTCTCAGGAGACAGGTGCAGTCGTGGCTGTCAGAGCCCCTCCTCCCAGCCGCAGGCGGCTGAGCACACGGCCCAGAAGATCAGATCGATGGGCGGTGGCTGCCTGAAGCACTGAGCTGAGAAAAGGTCAGAGGCCAGGGCTGAAAGGCACGAAGATGGATGAGCCATGCCCACCGGGGTGGAGGAGCGCAGCCCAGGGGGCACCTGTTGCCATTCTGAGCCTAAGGAGACACCCGGGCCCTGCTTATTACCAGAGGCTCGCATGGTCCAGGGACTCTGGGGCAGTTGTGTGCGTCACATACTGTGTCAGATAGTTTCCTGTGTTGTCATTGACTGTAAGTAGAAACCAGACAGGCAGCTGTAACTAAAAGACAGCTTTCCCAAACTAAAGCGAAGGAATGGCTTATAAATAGGCGGTCTTTTAGCAGGGGAGGCAGAGCCCAGACAACTGAAACAGCAGCGTTAGGAATAGACACCGCGAATCTGAGATCTCAGCATAAAGGCGAGGACCAGACTGAAGGCTCAGACCCCACGCCTTGGGCTTCTGTGCTCCCACCGGTGCCTAGCCATGTGCCAAGCACACAGGTGTCCCTCAGTCACCATGGTTTCGATGTTCGAAATAAAATAAGCCAAGCCTTGGGGATTAACTCTTTGCAATGAGAGGCTGCTGCTCCAGAACTTCTAGACCATATTCTCCCAGACAGATCTCGCAACCGCTCAGTGGAAATAGCAGCCCGGTTCTCTTCGTATCTCTCAGAATGTGGCTGGCGAATTTCTGTTTCCCTCTGTTATCATCACAGGTTTTGGTGCCAGGAGAAGTTGGGGTGTCACGCAGAGGTGCAGCAGCTGGACGTGTTGTCATACCCAGGTTTTGTTTCACGGGCCCAGCAGCCCCGGCGGTGGATGAAGGAGCCTGCTCCTCACTGCAGGGAGCCACCTGTGCAAGGGGCCAGGGTGGCCCCCGCTTGGCTTCCCGTCAGGCCGGGGGAGGTGCCAGGGAGGCTCACAATTGTCCTAACAAGGATGACAATGAGGACCACAGCCATGGCCGCAAATGTCTGCACTACTGCCTTATGAGTTAAAAGCACCTTCAAATCCACACTGTGTCTTGATCTTCAAAACGACTCCGGAGCACAGGCAAGGAAAGACTTAGCTGCTTCTAGGCAAAGTGGAGCTGGGGCAGGAGACGAGAAAGAAGATGTGTCACACAGGGCACCTGATCCAGCCTCATCCCCCAAGGAAACCCAGAGTCACACTTCTAGGGACACTGGGAGTTGGCCCAGTGGCTGTCATCACAGTGGGACACACAGTATGCTCTTGGAGGGCAGGGTGAGTGAGAGATGACATCCCGGGTGGGCCACCCCACGGAAGTGGACCCCACCTCGGCGTTAATCTACCGAGTGTGTCTGCTTCCTCCCCCTCGGTCATTCTTAGCCTTCGAAATCCAGTTCAAATAGAAAGACCACAGGATCCAACAATTCCACTCCTGGTTGCATGCCCAAAATAATTGAAAACAGGGACTCAAGCAGACACTTGTACACCCATGTTCCTAGTAGCCAAAGGGCAGAGGCAAACCAAGTGTCTACCAACAGCTGAATGGCTAAAAAAAAATGTAGTGTATGTGTATGTGTACACATATATAAAATGGAATATTATTCTACCTTAAAAAGAAAAGGAAATACTAATCCACAAAACATGGATGAACTTTGAAGACATCGTGTTGGGTGAAACAAACCAGACGCAAAAAAGACAAATACTGTGTGATTTTACTTATATGAGGTCTCTAGAGTAGGCAAATTCAGAGGCAGAAAGTAGAGTCCGGGTTTCTGAGGCTGGGGCAGGGGAAATGGGAGCTATGGCAGAAGGGTGCCGGGTTTCTGTCAGGGATGATGGAAGGTTTCTGGAGACCGGGAGGGGCGACAGTCCACAGCATCGTGTATGCACTTAATGCCTCTGAGTAACACACATAAAATGGTTTCAATGGCAAACTTCATTATGCTTATTTTACCACAATCAAGTAAATAAATAAGAAAGCATTTCAGTTCAGGGCTTATGGCTTTCTGAAAGCTTTCTTGGCTCCAGCTTGACAGGAATGCCATCCTTCACGTGCCTGGGGACACGCTGTCCTCTGTCTATGTCCTCAGCCATCAGCATCTCCACACTGAGCCGTGAGCCCCGGGAGACGGTGGCCTGTGTCCTCTTCTACTTCCTGTCTCTGGCTCAGGCCAAGTGCCTAGCACATGGCGACAATTGGGTAATTCTCTTTTAAATTGATGGATCTGATATCGATGGCATTTTTGAAATGAATCATATAGATTCATTGAAATAATGAAACAGATATTAGCTACTATCACAGTGGTGGTTGGTTGAATAAACTTGACTCAGGTTCTTCTTAAACTCCTCTGATTCTTCTTCCCATCATTATTAAATGGGCAACACAGTAAGTGGATTGAGTGAAAAATACTGAACCCCGGCTATAGAGTGAATGAGGTGTGGGTTACTAACAGTTCTTAACACATGCTCATACCCCTGCCAGAGAAATCCTTCTCCCTCTTCCTTTTCAAAGCATGGTTAACTCAGACTCCTTGTTCAGTTTCCAACATCATCATGTCTGGGAGGCCACCCAAGACCCCATGTACCAGGTAACATTTGCTCTCCTTGCCTGGAACTGCCATGAGCTCTTAATGTGCTCTTGTCTCCCGCATACTCATGCTTGTCACTTGGGTTATATATGCTCACGTACTGTTTCTGTCTTCCCCACTCCATGGCCAGCTTCATGAGGGCAGGGATTGCTCTGTTCCCAGCACCTAGCAGAATGCCTAGCACAGGGGAGGTGTTCAATAGATACAGATTGATGAGTGGCTCAAGAAATGAGTGGTCAATGAAGGCAGCGATGTGAGCATGAAGTTGCATAGAGTGCATGGCCAATCCCTCTTCGCCAGCAGAAAGAGCTGTCCAAGATCACTGAATCCAACCCTTTCATGGAACAGATGAGAAAGATGAGGTCCAGAAAGAGAAAGTGAATTTTGCCAGGGTGGATAGCAGAATGATAGACAAACCGGAACTGGAATCCAGGTGTCTGGCTCATGGTCCTGTGCCATTTCCATTATGACACTGTCCCCTACCCCTTTCAAGGCCAAGGTTTCAGTTGTCCCAGACGATGGGTGACGTCATACTTTTGAGAGTGAGACGTAAGTTCGCATATCATGCATGGGCTTTTGAAAGTATCACCCATTTTAGCAGAGACATTCTGGAGAACGAGGCATTAAACTACAATGTCCCTTGAAAAGTAGGATTTAAAACATCGGACTTGGCTGGTGAGGAATAGAATCGGGAGCATTTTACAACCTCTATTATTGTCCCTAATCCTTACCATGAGATCAGGCTGTCCTCCTAAGAAAATCTGACTGCAGTGGGATCGTTGTAAAGTCAGCAGAGACCTGCTTGCCTGAAATTATGTTACATGGTTAAGAGTAGGGATTGGTGGGAAGAGATGATGGAGGAGATACAGGATTGCAGAGAAGACCCACCTGAAAGCTAGAAAATGGAAAGGGAGTAATAATGTGCCCATCTGTTTCTAATTCTCTCAACGGGAAAGAGTAGACAAACGTCAGTCCTTAAGCACAGCCACCTGGAGTGTGGAAAAAATGGGGTGTGCTTCATTCAAACAGGGGGGCAGACAGCCCCCTTCTTCTCTGCTCAACACAGGCGATCCACCCAACCTGACAGCATGAATCACGACTGGTCTGGGCTAGTCATGGCAGTCCCTTTCCGTTGTGCCAGTGATCTGCCTGGCAGTGAGCGTGTGGTCAGCTCTAGCCAATAAACACAAGGAGAAGACCATCTGGCATCTTGAGGGAGAGGATTTTCTCCCTGGAAAAGGAGAAAGCCAGTTTTCATGGTCCCTACTCCCCATCTCCCTTGGAATTCTGCTCTATAGAGATATTGCGTTCATAGCTGCGACAGCCATGTGGGGACCTTGAGGGAAGGTATCTCAGGCACACGGAGTGAGTCCTTGATAGATCATTGAGCCACTGAACTGACCCTGAGACCTCCTGCTTCTGGTTTCTATTAAAGTGAAATACTAAATGCCCATATGGATTAAGCTATTGTTAGGTTTGTCTGTGTTTTAAGCCAAAGGTCATCAAACTTTTTCTATAAAGGATCAGATGGTAGATATTCTCAGCTTCGCAGATGATAGGATTTTTGTCACAAGTACCCTACTCTGCCATTGTAGCACAAACCCAGCCACAGGCTGTGTTCCAATAGAACTCTACTCACACAAACAGGCAGTGGGCTGGATTTGGTGATCCGTGAGCCCCAACTTGCAAATTATTGGTTGAAGTCGCAGATACATTTATCTCGCAAACAGTTATTAAGCACTTTCTATATGCCAGCTGCAGTTCTAGGTGCTGGGGTACAGCAGAGATCAAAACAGATCAGATCTCTGTCCTCCGAAGCTTAAACACTGCTCAGGGAGGCATGTAATGAACAAATAAAGAAAGAAAGAAGATAATTGCAGATGGCGATACATGCTGGATGGAAACAGAATGATGTGACAGAGAGAGAGCTGTGAGGCCGAGCAGGGTGATGGGGGTGGAGCCAGTTCAGGTGAGTTGGTGAGAGAAGGCACTTCTGAAAAGATGACATTTGAGGTTTAAGAATGAGAAGGAACTTGCTAAATGAAGAAACAGGAAGGTCTTGCAATAAGCAGCAGGAACTGGAAATGCAAAGACTCGAGGGCAGGAATGCTTTCTGCATATTCAGGAAGCCAAAGGAGAAGAACGAACAAGGGAGAGAGAAGCAGGTGGGTCTAGATCATGCAGAGTCTGGAAGGCCTGAGAAAAAACATGGATTCTATGCTGGGAGCAGTGCAGGGGTCTACAGAAGGAAGAGGTGTAGTGGTGATTTACATTGCTAAATTATCAGGCTGGCTGTGACGTGGGTTGTGGGGAGGCAAGAGGGAAGCAGAGATGATGGTTGGGAAGCTATTGCAATAGCCCAAGAATTTTATAAGGGGTGTCTTAATGCACCCAAGTTTGGTTATACGATAGCTTCCTCCTGGATGGTAGAGGCAGGTTGAAGGAATAAAACTTAGGAACCTAGAAGTGCTAGGGAAAAGGCTCCAGATAGACAGACCGGCTTCTCTAATAAGGTGTTCACGAAGCCACAATCCAATGCGGTCCTGAGGCAGAGTTACCTGGTACCACGAACCAAGAGCTATAACAGACACTCTCCACCCTTTGCCAGCTCATATGGAGCCTTGCACGTTTGCTTCTCCTGAGTCTAGGAAGGGCCAGGACGACAGAGAGGCAGCGGTGTGGCTAGGGCAAGGGCTAGGTGAGGCGTGCACTGACCACTCTGCCTCCGACTTCCCTAGTTCCTTAGTCTTACACTACAGCACTGCCCTCCAAGAAAAAGACATTAGTGGAGGGGCTGGTCACCTTGTGTATTTATTCTCACTTTGTTGTACAGAGGAATTGAGGGAGCTTTCGAGAAATATATATATAATAAAATAGAAAGATATAAATGAAATATATCAAGACTAAGGAACGCACAGATCAGATATAAGAGCAAGGCCAGGGGGTGAAAGAGAAAGCTCAGATGCAGGTTATGACGTCCCACCTGGTTGCCATCGCAGTGGAGGATGGGAACCCCCATCCGTTTGCTGTCGCATGCTGTCTTATCTATATTCTCTCCAGCATCGTACAGTTTCCCATATTGACACCAACCCGTATCTACCGGGGCTTTCTGGCCAGACACGTGGTGACCACACGCCCAGTGCAGGTGCCCACGATGAGAGCCCCACTCTCCCCACCTGCCCCCGTGGCGATCTCAGAAATGGTGTTTGCCCCACGCTGGGTGGGGAAAAGTGCAGCTGGTGTCTGTAAATTTCTACTCAATTGCTTTGTTCTGGGTTTGGTTTAGCTCAATGATTTCCCAATCAGATTTGAATTTCTTCACATTAATAAAGTCAAAATGCTAACAAGCCAGGGAAGTGGAATGAAGGCCTGAGATTCCACCCTACGAGGGACCGGGGGAAGGCAGCTAAGTTCCCGGGGCCAGAGGTCCTGGGAGTGGGCAGGGCCAGGGTGAGGCTAACGAGGGGGCACTTCAGTGAACACAGGCCCATGGTGGCCCGCCTGGCTCTCACTCTGACCAAGGCTAAATACCCATTAACCTCCACTGGGGAGTTCAGTGTTCAGCTCAGGCCACTTGGACAAACCACGTCTCCTCTCCATCTTCCCCAAGCAAATGCAATTGGCCAGTTTATCAGGAAGGGCTGGACCTCTAGGCTGGAGGGGGAAGGCTGGCACCCACAAAGGAGCTACTTACTGTCCAGGGCAGCTGGCAACCACAGAACTCATCTCCAACTGAAACCACGTGCTCCCTCTCTGACCCTTCCCCTCCCTCCTCCGTCATCCCCACAGTCCTCCCACATGCCTTCGCCCCATTTCTGCTTCAGGCCATCAGTGTCTCTCTCTTGGGTCTGTCTGACCCGCAGTTGCTGTTAGTGTCCCCTGTAGCTCAGCACCCTTGGGCTCTCAGCAGCCCAGGCAGGAGGGGTGCTCCCTCCTGTCCCCCCAACACCCCCCCTCTCGACCACCCCCCCACACCTGGCTTAGATACAACACCTGTCAGTCTCTGATGAACCATAGGCTTCCTCCAACTGTTCCTAGCCAGCAGTCCTGGCCAGCTGGGGTGGTCCAGGTGCAGCATCTGCCTCACCTGTGCCAGGCCACGTGCTCCTTTCTCCTCTGAATCTGATGGAGGTGAGAGGGCTCTATCACAGGGGACAGCCTGGAGCTCTCACGTAGAGTGACCAACTCTTCCCAGTTTGCCTAGAACTTCCCCAGTTTTAAAGCGAAAAGTCCCAGATCTTGGGCTTAACCAGAATGGTTGGTCACCTTGCAAGAGAACTGGACTTAGACTACAGAGCCAGCTTCTGGCCCCAGCTGTGCTCTGTCCTGTCTGTGACCATTGGTGCCACACAGCTCCCTCTCTATAGACTAACGATGGTAATCGCTTCCCTGCCTGCTGCTCACGGCTGTTCTGAGGGTCACATCAGATAATGGATGTGAAAGAGCTTAGTGAACACTAAAGCACCAGACAGATGTAAACGGGGTTTTATTACCTGGTATTTATGACCCGGAGGCCAGAGTATTAGCAATTTCAATTAATCAAATAAATGGAAAAATAAATTGGTTTTATGAAAACAGATTCCTGCACCTTGCCAAGGGTTCAGGGCTGGGGCACAGGAAAGTAAGGAATCCAAAGGGCTGGTAGCTCTGGCTGGGCTCAACCCAAGCAGAGGCCTGTCCACACCCACCCTCCGCTCCAGGGGCCCAGAGCATGCCTGCCTCGGCCCTCTATGCTCAGCTCCAGAAAATGGGTGCAACAGTGTCCTTTCTCAGCCACAAAGAAATCAAATGCAACTTATCCTTACTTACTCATGCTGTGTCTGAATGAGACTGGGATGTGTCAGCTAAGCATCACTGGCATGGGGCTTCACAGGCTGCTCGAGTGCTTGCCCGCGAACATTGGTATGTTCCACGCTCTGGGCTTCAAACACCCTGGGCATGCTTTGACATGCTCTGAGCAAGCCCTCTCTCCTTCTATGCTTGCTGCCATGGAGACTGTCCCCAGACACTCATGCAAAACCCCAGCCGAAACAGGACAGCCACTGCCTTGGAGTTTGAGTCCCAACGCTTAGAGTTGAATATGGACATAGCTACGATGAACTGGCTCCCTTCTTGATTGTGACTGGGGCACAAATGCAAACTCAGTGTGACAGACAGCCCAGTGCCCACTCTGAAGGAACTTCTCTTCTAGGTTGGGAGGCAGGTGGAGAAATGTCCACACATAAGCAGTTTTCATAGAAGAGCTTCTAAGTCCACAGTCAGAAATGGGGTCATTTATGTCCACGTGGACTTAGGGTAGGGGAAGCTTACGATCTCGTTCATGATTCGCGAGCAAGGCTTGCTGCGGACAATTTGTAATGCAGATCATCTGTCCATGTGTAATTAAGAGAGATTGTATCCAGTTCTGCTTTATGGGTTTATGGCACTGGAGCACTGAGAGCCCAATAAAGAAAAACAACAACAACAATAAAACTAATAGCCTCGTCTCCCCCAGCTCCGCTAATCAATGAGGCCATCAGAAAAGAAGCTTTGCCTTAGACCAAGCTGCTGCTGGGCTGGATCTTTCCAATCAGCCCTTGTGGAAGTCCCTAGTCCCCCACGCTTCTTCCATTTTGGGGGCAGGGTGGGAGACGGCCACCCTCACCCAGCTCCTCTCATTTGCAGCCTTAGTGATGTGATTTGCTGATGAATTCCACTTTGAAAAGCCAGCCCTAATGAGAGCTGAGAGGGGTTGCCCAGGCCGAAAGAACAGTGCCCACTGCTTTTTAACATGATGGAAGTTTTAAAATTGGAGAATGTTTTTAAAGTTCATCTCTCTATTTTATAGAAGAGAAAACCGAGGCTTGGAGTGCATATGAGGGGGTGGGGCATGGAGACCGAGCAAGTGCCTTGTTGGAGAAACGGGGCTTAAAATGAGAGCATTATGACTGATCCGTGAGATAAAACGGCAAATACATATTGCATACTTACAGTGGGCGAGCCACTGTGCTGAGAGCTTGACGTGTATTTCCGTATTTAATCTCTATGTACCACAATCCTATGAGCTACTTACTATTATCGTCCTTATTTTGCAGAGGGGAAAACCAAGGCACAGAGAGGTTAAGTAATTTGCCCAAGGACACACAGCCAGCAAACTAAGCTGAAATTAGACCTCAGAATCCAGATACCATGCTCTTAGACAGTCACTTCTTAAGCACTTACACGTCTCTTGGTGGAGAACATCCTGGAACCTGTAGCTATTTGGAAAGTCACGAATTTATAGACTGAATCTGGCTCCTTTAACTCACTCTTTTAAAATGTGTTCTTTGATTCATTCCCTTATAAATAGTTATTGAGCATCTACGACATAGCAGGTTCTGGGAGTTCCAGGTGCTCGCAAGCCATTAACATCCCAGCCCTAAGTGACGGTCTTCTATTTTATAGACTGTATGGGTTTTCTGTGGCTGTCGTAACAAATTTTCCAAACTTGGAGGCTTAAAACTACACTCATTTATCTGCCCAGAGTTCTATAGGTCAGAAATCCAAGGGCTCTTTGTTTGGTCTTGCATGGCTGAAGTTGGGGTGTCAGATGGCCTGGGCTTTTATCTGGAGGCCTTGGGGGACAATCCACTCCCAGGATCCCTCAGGATGTTGGCAGATTTCAGTTCCATGCTGCTGTCGGACTGCGCTCCCCAGGGCTCATTCTCAGTTTCTAGAATGTTCCTTAGTGTGTGGCCCCTGAGTCTTTAAAACCAGCAATGGCATGTTGCATCCTTGTGCTTCAAATATCTCTGACTCCCCATTCTGTCCTCCCCTTCTGCCTCTAAAGACACATGGGGTTACATTAAGTCCACCCAGATAACCCAGGCTGATCTCCCTATGTTAAGGTCACCCGATTAGTAACCATAAAGTCCCTTTTGCTGGAGATGTAACGTAGTCACAGACACAATATCTCATCCTATTCAGAGATTCTGGGGGTCGGGAGTGCAACCTTGCGGATGGGACATTTTAGAATTCTGCCGGCCACATAAGCCAGCTAGGTGACATCTACGTGACCTTGGGTGGGTGTCCAATGCAGATGACACTAGTAGACTTGTAGTGTTTGTATCCCACAGGCCTTGAGCCCACTTAGAGTTCTTTGTCAAACCCTGGGGAGGTGCTAGCACGAGATGTCACTACCACCTTGCGCAGTATCAGCTGAGAAGCAGCAAGAAAGAGTAAGTTCCCACGGAAGAGCCACCTGGGGGTCCCACGGTCACCAAAGCGAGAGTGAGGAGGAGGTGCTGAGCTGCAGTCACTGGGTCTCCACTCTTGTTCTTTTTTTTTTTTTTTTTTGAGACAGAGTCTCGCTTTGTTGCCCAGGCTAGAGTGAGTGCCGTGGCGTCAGCCTAGCTCACAGCAACCTCAAACTCCTGGGCTCAAGCAATCCTGCTGCCTCAGCCTCCCAAGTAGCTGGGACTACAGGCATGCGCCACCATGCCCGGCTGATTTTTTCTATATATATTAGTTGACCAATTAATTTCTTTCCATTTATAGTAGAGACGAGGTCTCACTCTTGCTCAGGCTGGTTTCGAACTCCTGACCTCGAGTAATCCGCCGGCCTCGGCCTCCTAGTGTGCTAGGATTACAGGTTTGAGCCACTGCGCCCGGCCTCCACTCTTGTTCTTAACTCCTGCTCCTAACCCTGAGCTAACCTGGCCAGGGCAGGGAGCTGTTAGGACCCTAAGCCTCACCTATTGGTGCAGCCTGCACTGATCTCGGTGCAACAGAGACGCACTCTCCAGCTGGCCTGCCGTGGCCCCCGGGACCCACATGTCCACCAAGTGGCATCCTTTTTACTCATCTACAACATGATGCCATCTGTAGGGTGGCAGATCTTTGCCCAGATCTCCAGCTCCCGGCTCTTTCCTGCTCCCTGCTCTGTGTGTACGTGTCTCTCGCCGCAGTGGGCACAGCCCTGCTCTGACGGAACTCTGCACCCGGGCCCACAGCAGTGCTGCACTCCCGACTTTGGGTCCCGCTTGCCACCCAGACACTAGCTGACACTGGGCCCTTTCCATTTGATTAGAAACTGCCGGGTTCGATACCAGTCTGAACGGAGCCTGAGTGCTCCAGGCCAGTTTGGACGCTGTACGAAGCAATCTGGAGGTCAAGTCACGACCCCGTGAGTACCAACCCTGGAGATCGGGCTGGTACTATGCAGGATTCTCAGTGAACGTGGAGTAAATGAGTGAAAGGACTGGGTCCCCCACAGCCCTGGTGTGTCTCTCCTTGTCCTCCACCGCCACCTCCAGAACTGTGCTGCTGACTGACGTCCCAGGATGCCCCGGACCAGGGCTCCAGGCCTCCTGCATCCTGCAACCAGCTCCAAGGGGGTCCCTAGGGCCAGGCGAGGATGCAGCAGCAGGAGCTAGAGAACCCTGACCCCACCTGCCTCCTCCTCTCTGCTGCGACATCCGCCTCTGCAGGGGCTTCCTGTGGTTGCTGTTCGGGTCACAGGCGCCAGTGCCCAGCTCCATAGTTTTAATCTCCAGGCCCTGAGCCACATGCAGTGACATCCAGAGTGACATGCACTCTGACATCCTTTTAGCTCTGACCATCGGCAACCTTGGCGTGATGCGAGACTGGCACGTTCCAGGCAGGGCTGTACTGCAGGACCACGAGGGCCACCACCACCACCACCACCACCACGGTCAAGGTAGCCAGCTGACCCAGCTGGTGGCATACGGAAGAGGAGGGAGGATTTAAGTAAATGAGGGAGAGCTGGAGTCCAGCAATAAAGTGACTTATCCCCAAACATGTAAAAGTCTTCCTGAGAATGGGCAAAGGCTTCCCTAAGAAAACCCGTCTGAACTTTTTCCTTAGTGTCCTTTAGCCACTCTGTCTGTGTCCTTTTATCCTTCTGTTAGTCCCAATTTTCTCTCCCACCCATTCCACTTTGTACAGTCTTCATTCGTACTAAGGTGTAAATGACTAGCAACATAAATGAATATTTAAAGTAAAGCAACAGCCAGGGGCAATGACTCATGCTTACAATCCCAGCGACTTGGGAGGCTGAGGCAGGAGGATCACTTGAGTCCAGGAGTTTGAGGCTGCAGTGAGCTATGATCACAACCACTGCACTCCAGCCTGGGTGACAGAGTGAGATCCTATCTCTAAAAAAAAAAAAAAAAAAAAAAAGAAAGGAAAGTAAGTAATAAAGTAACAGAGCCCAAAGATATTTCAGAAATCATCTAGTCCAAAATGTTCTAAAAGATGTCAAAATTGAGGCTCAGAGAATTTAAATATTAGCTCACATCACTACTAGGATAAGAAACCTCTAAACCACAGCGTTTCACTGTGCTGTCATCTGCTTTTAATGATCAATAGATAGAGGAACAATGCTAAGGGCATTCAGAACTTCTCACCACTCCTACAATCAGAGCTTATAGCCCAAAGCATGCTGGAAGGGATTCCATTAAATAAAATAAGAGCAGGTGGTCTCTGAATTGCCAGTGGTGTGAGTACAAAGGTCTCTGGTATGTCAGCTGTTTGGGACACAGAATATATATGTTCCTGCAGAAATCGGCTCAATCCAGCAAGAACGGGTCCTGAGCACTCACTGTGCATGCACTGGCAGCCACAAGAGCCCATCTGGGCCTGGATGAAGATGAATGGGAAATGCTTTTAAAGGCATTTTCACTCACACCTCAGGTAGCAGGGACACACCTCCGGCTGCTACTGAGAAGGGTTCTTGCTCCCCCTGGGTAGAGGGCAAGAGTCCCCCAGGTGGTAGTGGGAGAGGGGCGCTGAGTGGGCACAGAGCGGGGCATGGGGCTGAGGGCGCATACATGGGCAGCCCTCGGTTGGTGTCTGTAATTGCTTGCAGAGGGAGAAGGAGGGGATTGGTATAGGCCTGTGATGGGGGATTGCTTTCCCACTGCGGTTCATTCCCTGCATCCACATCACCTGTGGGGGTACGAACACTCGCTCCAGGGCCGCCTCCCTGAACTGTCGGCTTCAGTTGTCCCGGGGGAGACGCCCAGGAAATCCCGAGGCACTGCCGGGCTGGGAAGCTCTGGGGCTGGGGAATAAATGAGCTGGCCCCTGCCGTCCCCACAGCGTGGGAAGACCTCTCGGAGGCATCTGAATGCCATCTCTCCCCCTTACCTCCTCCTGTCGCCTCTCCCCGCCAGATGCCCATCCAGAGGCGGCAAAGCTGTCTCTGACTCGGAAACGCATCAGGCTCCTCTGACAAGACACAGTAATTTGAGGGCTGCTTTTAGACGTGGGGACAAAGAGGGAGCATGACATACTCTCAAAGCCTTGAACTCCTCTCTAAATAAAATGCAGCTACCGTGACCTCCCTCGAAGCACGGAGAGGAGACTTCCCTGGGGTAACACGCATGAAACGCACAGCACTCAGGGGCAGTGGGCAGGTGGGTGGCAGCCACGTTCAGTGTCATTCTCCCCAGCCCTAGCACGGGGTGTCCTGGCCAGAGGGGTGTCCTCTCCCCTCTGCAGAGGAGAGGCAGAGGGGGCTCAAAAGTCCACAGAGGCCATGCATGCATGACATGGTGATATTTAACAACCAGGCTCTCTTCTGAGCACGGGACACATGCTAACTCATGTAACCCTCAAAATACTTCTATGGGGCAGGTGGTATTATCATCTCCGTTTTATAGAGAAGGAAACCAAAGCCCAGAGGGGTTCTATAGCTTTCCCTAGGACTACCCTGGTGGAGCTGGTGTGGTCCCTCTCGGCTCAGGTCTGTTAGATTCAAAAAGCAAGTGCCTTTCCTCCGGGGATAGCGTTTGCAGGCAGGGAGTACGTGGTACCCCACGCCGCCACAGCCAGGGCCAAGAGCACAGGGCTGCACTGAGTTCTTAGGAAGGGCTCCCTTGGCCCTCACAAGTACCTTGTGAGGTAGACAACATTGTCATTCCCATTTCCTAGTTGAGGACACCAGGCACTGTGGCCTCACTAAGTCACCCAAAGTCACACAGCGAGGCTGCCTGGCCCTAGAACCTGCACTCGATCTGCCATCCTGATTTTTCTGCCATAGGTTAAGAAGGAACAAAAAAATGAAAGATGCAAACCTTGCCCAGGAGGGAGTAAGGGCGCCTACTATGTACGAGGCAGCATGCTAAGGGCTCCCTGCGTCCTCTCACACCTGCACCTGAATTCGCAGCAGACCTAGGCTTGGCGCGTGGTCGCCTGAGGTCACACGGCTGTACGTGCTAGAGCCCGAGTTTGGGCTGCGTTCTCTGCAGCCTGCGCTCTTTTCACTCACCAAAGACACTCACACAAGCATAAGTGCAAGGGATCAGAGCATGTGATCTAGTCGCGGCCACACACGCACCACAGGCTGGGGCAGAAGGAGGGTCTGAGAGCCGGAGGGCGCAGGGCTGGGGCAGGTCACCCTTGCTCCAGGTGGACTTCTAGGAAAAGGTGAGAGAAAAGGTGAGCCTGGAGCTATTGGAGCTATTCGGTTCTGACTAGGAACTATGTCCAGTGTTTTATTTTTTTAAAAAATACTCGCACTGGATTGCTATAGATAAATGTTGGGCTCTGTTTCCACATGGGTTTTTATTTCCATGTGTCAAGGACTAATCACAGTGCGTCCAGCAGGCGGCCCCTCCTTGAGGCTGCAGAGCCATTAGCTGCAGTGGCGGGTCCCGCACTCCTGGCATGCACGTTGAAAGAGCCCGTGCCTCTCTGTGCCCCTCTTTGAAGGGGACCCTGCCCGTGGATAAGCCTGCTCCTCTCCCCATAAGCCCACTGAGTCCAGACCAGATTGACCCCCTTGTTTCAAATCCAGCTTTCGTGGAGAGGAAAGCAAGCATTTAGAGTCCCTTCCAGCCCTGTGATCCCTGGAACCCCCTGGGTTAAAATTGATCTTTGTAGAGTTTTCGTAGATAGCACTGCCCAGCTGCCAGGTGCCACCCACGGAAGAGAGAGGGGACATGCAATTGTCTGGGAAGAGAGGACAAGCCGTAGGTAGGCTCGAACGCCTCTTTGAAGCACCGCCGTTGTACAAGCTTTGAGCTCATCGCAGAGCAACTTTCCTCCCCTTTCCATTAGGGAGAGTCGCTCTCTGCCAAACACTTCCTTGGTGTTACCATTTGTACCTAGGGTGGTGAGATATTGCTTCTTGACATCACAATCTATGTTTCACAGTGTTTCCCAGATCCAGACCAACTGGTATTCTATTTATGGAAATATAATGACATTCTGTGGCATCTCTGTGTGACAGTCTTGTTTAATCCTTACAAGAGCCCTGGGAGCTGGGTGCTACGTGCCGCTCTATCTGCAGACGAGGAGGACCAAGCATGGAGAGAGTCAGAGACAAAGCACTCGCTAAGCAGTGGCAGAGTCTCACTCCGCTGTGCTGGTGGAATTGGCCGGAACATTTGAGAGTGTGTGCACAGCCTCTGTGTCACCATATGAGGAAGCCGACATGCATGGAGGACAGGGCCTGGTGCCAGCCAGCTAGAGACAGAGCTAGGACTAAGCCCAGACCTCCCCACTCCTGGTGCCCACTTCTTTCTACTCTACTGAAGCAGCCAGACAGTCCTGAATCCATACCTGTTGAATCCATACCTGAATCCATATTTATTGGCTGAGTGCCCTCGGGCAAATTACCAGACTCAGTTTCCTCATCTGTAGAGTGGGGATATTACCATGTGCCTTGTGGATTTGCAGCAAAATTAGAAAGAGAGAGCACACCAGCTAGCACTTTGGACGTAATAAATGTGCTGTTCTTTCTTTCTCTCTCCAAGGCAAAATTTTTGAGACAGCGAGGAACCACATCTATTGACTATTCTGGAATATTTTAATAAAGCCATATACAACCTGTATAACTGATAATGGATTAATATCTAAGAAAATAAAGTGTTCCTGTAAATCAGTGGGTCTCAGCTGAGGGCAATTTTACTCCCCGGGGGCCATTTGGCAATGCCTGGAAACATTTTCGCTTGTCATAACCGGGGTGGGAGGGCAGGATCTGCTACTGGCATGTAGCAGGTAGCGGCCAGGGCTGCTGGCAAGATCCCACAGCCACAGGACAGCTAATCCCACTGCCACTCAAACAAGGAATTCCCCAGTCTTCAATGTCAATAGTGCTGCCATTAAGAAACTCTGCTATAAATCACTAAGAAAAAGATCAATGATTCAGTAGTAAAACAGAGAAAGACTATGGAGAGGTAAGATAAAGAAGCGGAAGCAGAAATGGTCAGTAAATAGAAAATACACCGTGCCTCGCTGGTGGAAAGGAAAGTGCAAAATTAGAGCAAGATCAAGGCCCCATTTCCCACCATCCAAGGGACAGGAATTACTAATAAAAAGCCCGAGAGTACCGAGCGCTGGTTGGGGAGTAGAGCAATGGGAACACTCACGCTAAGGCAGGTACAAACACTTTGCCAAGCAATTTGGCAATATTTAGTTAAATCTAAGACACACACAACCAGACAGAGCAATTCCACCCTAGAGAAACCCTCCTGCAGGTGCAGACAGGTGAGAGCAGCAGAGGCTAGCAACAACCTGACGGTCCATCCCAAGGGAAGGAGATGGTTAAAGGAACAAGCAGGGCAGATTGGCGTGGGCGAATACAGCAACTTGATGTTGAGGAAAGGAAAAGTTACAATGTATCCTGAAGGTAGTATTTACACTTATGCAAAGATTTAAAGCAGGCAAACAAAACTGCCAACCAAGCCAATGTTTGCTACCCCATGCTTACGAAGACCTTGCGGAAGACCTAGCGTGAGAATTTCCATTTCGGGGTGCGGGTTATCTCTGAGGAAGGAAGCTCAGCAGGGGATAATAGCATCTATGAGAGGCACACAGGGTGCTTATGCTGTATTTGCAATGTTTCATTTCCTACGGTAGATGGTGCATGTTTTTTTTTTATTATTATTATTCTCTATCTTATTTTCTATACTTTCATATACTTATAAATACATTGAAATGCCACAGAAAATAGAAGGATCTTCTAAATCAGGCATCCTCAAACTACGGCCCGCGGGCCACAAGCTGGCAGCCTAGCACATTTATCTGGCCCTCCGGATGTTTGTGCCACCGCTGCCTGTCCTGCTTAGCAGCCGACTCGTCCCAGGCCCACAGTGCGTGCTCTCCAATGGTCTGAGGGACAGTGAACTGGCCCCCTGTTTAAAAAGTTTGAGGACCCCTGATCTAAATGGTCCAGTGGCCCCCTTTCACCCAGGCTGGAGGAGGGGTTCTGAGCAAGGGGTCCTGAGAGAATCCATGGTTCGCTTTCTCTGAATTTCTTACATGAGCACCGCTTATCCAGGCAAACGTGTGCCATGAATCCTACATCCCACCTTCTTGATAAGACAGATGGCCTCCCTGAAGATTGGTTTCTGGGTGTTTCTTGGAAGAAACACTCAGTTTCAGACTCTGGCAGGAAATCTATCTCTTTGGAAGAGCTAAGATTTAGAATCCTGTGTCCTTCCGTAGATACTTTCAAGATTCGACAGGTAGATGATCCCTGGGGACCCATCACGGGGGGCAGGTAGTCCAGGAGGCTGAAGGAGGACAAGGAGTAGGCATGCATCACTTCTGTGCACATCTCCATCTATGTCTGGTGTTCCGTTTGGGAGTGCCTGCTGGACCTGTATCCCCACGCTGGCTCAGCCTTGACTCAGGTGAGCACTTGAGCCTGGTACGCTATGGTTTGATCTGTAGGTACACCCAAGACTCCAAGTCCGGTCATCACTTGGATCTGGAGGCAGGAGCTCACCATCCTCAGTTTAAGAACTCCCCTGCTCATGGCCGGGGTTGGGATGTGGTGAGGGTACCGGGCTCACTGGATTCCCCCATTCTTTGTCATGCTCAGGGGAATCTATGGGTGTGGGAAGTGTGGCCAAGATTCCAAAGACAAAGCAAGCTCGTCCATCACTCTACATGCCATGGAAGCACACACTGCTCAGCTGGTGGCTGTGGGCATCAGGGCTAACTTTCTGGGGCCCTGGGAGCAGTCCCAGGAAGGTATAGGCGGGACCCACAAAGACCTCTACCCTAGGATGGATGTCTCTGTTCAGAAAGCCTGGGGTCTCTCAGGTTGATCATGTGGGCCCTCTCGAGGGCCTCCTGGGCACTGAGCCAATAGGGGTAAGTGGTTCCAGACAAGCTCCTGGGTGAGGAAGTCACCTTCAATAGAGGTGAAAAGTGGCCTCCGGCCAAAATCCTGCTAATGTATGTGGGCAGGCAGCCCACCCATCTTCTGGCATTTGGCATAAACTAAACACATTGCTCAATGTGGACAATAGCTGGGGTGAACTTGGAGCACTGGGTTTTGTAGCTTCAGAGAAAGAACAGGCATGGTCTTCATCACTTGCCAGAGAAAAGACCAGAAATATCTCCCATACCATATCGCGTCCCCTGTAACTTGGAACTTCCGCCTCAGTGAATAGCTCCATTTAAACAAAACCCCAAGGAGTCTTCAAGGATTGCAAATAAACCCCCTGGTAAGTCATCATAATGGTGTGGGGTCTGACTCTTTTTTTTTTTTTTAATGTCCACCCAGCACATATCTGAGTGGCCGAGATGAATTTATTTGAAGAAATTTAAATGAAACAGACAGCATCCTCTTGTCTTTCCAGATGTTCAAGTTTTGTCTTGCCAAAGAAGTTATATACTTCCAAGGACTAGAAACCTCTCAGGACACATAGGAGGCTCTTAGAAACATTTATCAAACGTGTGTAAAGAGGATATCTGCAACCTTCATAGTGTTTCATACTATGCATGATAAATGAATAAATTATCCTCAAATAACAGATGTTTATGGGCGTCTTTTACCAATGGGAGCTGGGAGAGGGGCTATAAATGGGTCTGAGGCCTGATCACAGTCTTTGGGGAGATTTTATTCATTAAAAAAATACTTACTAAGCTTCAACTACGTGCTAAGCGTGCCTCTAGGTGCTAATGATTGGCCAGTGAACCAAACAAGGTCCCTTTATGTAGCTCTTATGTCGGTGGAAAATAGACAATGCACAAGTAAACAAAACAACGAGTAGAGTTTAGGTCGTCATAACTGCTGTGGAAAACATGCAACAGGTGATGTGTAGACAGTTGCTGGGGTCCAGACAGAGTACCTGGCTCACGGAGTGAGCACTATGCTCAGGACCCCCTAGATGAGGTGGAAAGATGGCCCCTGAGTTCATAGCTCAAGCGAGGTGTTACGTTTCCTCTTCAAAAGTGGGGATCTCGGACTTAATCTGAACAGCCTGCTCCCAAGGGGAGGTCAGTCTGGTGATCAGGGTGGATGCAGTAGGCAAATGGAAAAACTTGGCCCCAATATTTTAGATTTCCTCCCTAAGAAAGGTGAAATCTCTCTGCACGACCTTTGATTCTGAGCCAGCCTTGCCACTGGTTCTGACCAATAGAATGTAGCGGAAGAGATACAGGGTGAGGTCCAGAGGTGGGGCCCAAGAGACCGTGCAGAGTCTCCCGGAACCCTGATGCTGTCACGTCCCGAAGAAGCCTAGCCTTGCCTGAGGACGAGTGGCCCTGTGGAGAGAGGGGGCCTGGTCACCCCGGCCATTCCGGCCACCTCCGCTGAGGCCATCCATCCAGGGTGCCCCAGCGCTGACGATGGTCACCTAAATGAGCATCAGGAAGACGAGCAGAAGAACCACCCAGCCAACTCCCAGAATCATGAGAAACAATACGTTCTGAAGTGGTTATGCAGCGATAAATAATTAAGATAACAATATTCAAAGACACACGCAGCAGTGACATGGTTCTCTGGGATTAGTTAACTCACAAAAAATGCTCATTGGATTTGGGGTGAGGAAACAGGTTTCATTCCAGTGTTGAGGCCCAGAGAAAGGACACAAGTGTCGAAGGCTTCTAGGTGAATTCACCCTGCACCCTTCCTATATGTACGGTGGTCTGAGCACGGAGGCTCCAGGGCAGAGCCTCGCAGGTGCCTAGGACTCTGGCCTGGAACCATGAGCACAAGGCCTAAAGTGCCAAGACTCGTTCCTCATTCCTCTCTCAGAGTCCCAATGGGCTCAAGGCTGGGTGGGACAGAGTCAAAGGAAATCGTCTTTAATAGGACCAAAGAAGGGCTCTTGGGAGAGAAAGACCACATTTATGGAAGGATAAGCACAAGGTCACAAAAGCCAAGCAAAGGGTGGAGCAGATGCTACCAACTTTAGAAGTTCAGAGAAGGGATAGATCACCCAGGAGACAAACATTTAGTGTAGGAGCAAAGTAGAAAGTCAGATGAGGGGTGAAGACTCAAATGAATGAAGATTTGGACTGCAATAAACAAGTGGAGAGGAGGGATGGGCAGGAAAATTAGGAAGGGAAGAGAGAGCCGTAGAAATGGAAAGGAGGCAAGACCCAGTTTGCTAGGGGAAGGTGGGCAAATAAAGGCCAATTGTAGCACCTTTGCTTCTACCTTGCAGCACATGACAGTCACTCAGGGTTTTTGATCAAGAAAACATGTGCTTTAAAAAATGCATTAAGGAATGCATGCATGGATGGTGGATGGACGAATAAATGAATAGATGGACAGATGGATGAATATACATCAGTAAGGAGATGCAAATATGTACTTTAAAGATGCAGATATGAAGGAGTGGATAAAAGAACAAATGAACGGATGGATGGATGAATATTTCGCAGTGAAGACACACAGATAATGCACTCTAACGATAACGATCTGAATGAGTGAATGAGTGAGCGTATGAATGGATGCGTGCATGGATAGGTGCATGGATGGATGGATGAGTGGATGAACATGTGGCAGAAGGAAGAGCCCGGGGAAGTCAATTAAGTCTTCTGGTGAGCAGCTTTGACACATGCATCCATCACTGCCGCTGCCCTCCACGGCCCCATCCCCAAGGCCCAGCGTTGCCGGCTCACCTGAGTGCAGCGAAATGGTTCAGGAGAGGGTGTCATGAGAGTGACAGGGGCTCATTGATCACAGCCAGTCCCCAGCTCCTTTCACTCTCCCAGGCGAGCACAGAGGTATTGGAGCGCCAAGTCACCGAGAGCAGGTCACAACAGCATGGGACGAAGCCTGCAAGACCGAGGACCCAGGCATGTCACAGTTCTACGTGCCTTGCAGGCCCCACCTCCAGGGCTTCGGCAAAAGGGCTCCCCAGCTGCCTTGCCTTACTGTCACGGCACTGAGCACAGTGCCAGGCGCATAGCAGACGTTCAGTGAAAATTTGATGAGTTGAAACGAATCTTCCTAAAGTTCCCTGAATGGGACAAGCAAACAGGCTCTATACAACTGACACCATGCCCATGAAAACCCTTGTTAGAGAGAAAGGCAGAGTGAGTTGAACAGTCCCTAATCTGACCTTCAAGGGATGACATGAATCAGACCTCATCAATTTTCAGGGAAATGAATTCTATGAAATGAGCCTTCCAGCTGCCTTTTGTGATATAAATCAATCTCCTATAGATTCTCTTATGCCTACAGGCTGAGGTCTGTATCCCTCAGCAACATATGCACAGCTCCCCACGATATGACCTCTAGCTTTTAACATAACCGTATGTTCCTTCATTTATTGATTGCTAACTTTATGAAAGGGAATATGTCAGGCATTGGTATTCTGAAATGAATGAGGCACATTCCCTCCCTTCAAGGGGGAATATCATCTATTGGAGAGGCAGTTGCATGCATATGTACTGTGAAATTTATGTCTATCTATAGTATAATAATTAAAAAGGTAGACACACCCATATGGCCTTAGGTAACACAGAGGGGGAAATATGAGTGATTAACTCTGCTTGAGGGTCAGGGATGGTGTCATTTCACATTTAAGATGATTCTGGAAGTTTCGGCTTCTGGAAGTTTCCCAGGCCAATGAGAAGGACAAGGACATGTCAGGCAGAGGGAACAGTCTCAGGTAAGACCCTAAGTTGCAAGTTATGAAAGTTGAAGTGAAACAGGGAATGTAATATCCAGAGACCCGCCCTGCCAAGTCAGAGGTTGGCTGCACAAGTCCAAGGAGAGGGGACATAAAAATGCTTTGTAAGCTACAAAACGCCAGGCAAAGGCAAGGGCTTATTATGGAAGGTACTCAGTATCTGACTGGTGATTGACTGGCCAACTTGGTGCAACCCGGTGGGAATACATGATAATTCCTCTGGTAGCCAAGGCATGCTGACCGAGTGCCCACAAAGGCAGTCTTTAACTGGAGGGCTCCGCTGGTGCCCGTTTGGGTCGCGCTTGACTGCAAGAGGACTGACGGAGGGGACGGGTAAGGAGGGAGGTCAGACTGGCTTGTGACTGCAGGGCGATGTCGCTGCCCCTGGAGGAGTCATCAAAAATGCAAATGAAGTGGCTTGGTGGTGACTGAGCGAGCTAGTGAAGGGAAGGACATCTGGGTGCCGTCTGCATTTTTCCAGGAATAAGGACATGGTGAAAATCGAAGCCTCCTTCAACAATGGACTAAGCATCTCCTATCTGTGAGGGCCCATGCTACACAGAACGGGGGAGACAGAGGCAAAAAATGCGTGCACCGTCCCCTCCGGGAGTCCGGGGTTTGTGACACAGTCTGGCAGGGTGGGTGATAGGTGGCAGCCCCCCTCCCCCCAGCTCCTGATGTCCACCTCTAATTCACACCCACACTTGTTTCGATCTCAGTAAAGGCTGCCTCCATGAACCCAAGTGCTCAGGCCCCAATTTGAAATTCTATTCCACTCTCCCTCCCTCGCCCCTCCTGCAACCAGTGCATCCCCAAGCCCTGCTGGCTCTCCCTCCACGGGACATCCCATGCCTGCCCTCCTTGCCCTCCACAGCCACCACCCTGCCTGGAAGGCTGTTTCCACACTCACCTTCCCGCAGCCCCACGGCCAGACGGATCTTTCTAAAACACAGATCAGATCATGGCACCTGCTCCTCCTGGACCCCTTCCCTAGAGCTGCCCTTGGTGTTCAGACCAAATCCAAACCCTTTGCAGCAGCCCGCCCAGGCTACCAAGCTCTGCACAGTTGCCCCTGCCCCTTCCCAGACGCGCCCTCATTCACTGCACCCCAGCCACCCTCGCTTTCTTCCCTGCCAGGTTTGCTCTCACCCTGGGGCTTTCGCCTTTGCTGCTCCCTCTGCTGGAAACACTCCTCTCCCAGATCTTCGTGAGATCACTCGCTCACAGGTTCAGATCTCAGCTCAGAGACGCCTACCCTGATGGTGGCCCTCCCCTCAATAGCCCCACCCCAGCCCTACCACTGGGTCCTCATCCAGCCTTGTTCTCATGGTGGCTTGCTGGCACCCCTCGCCTTTGTGACAGCGCAAATGGCAGGCAGGGTATTTATCCTCAGGGGCATAAACACCTGTCACAACTCTTGCATGTTCCTATTTGCAGAAAGACACCAAATAAAAGGATAATGAACTCAGGAGATCCAAGCAGAGTTTTGCACTTTGGCCACTTTCCACCACCCCAGCTACGGTGCTGGTGCCGCTAGCAAAGACCCTCATCTCTAGGGTGGAGGCTCGACCCCCTTAAATCCGCACCCTGGAGACGGTGGGGAGAGCCAGCTCCCACCTGATGCATCCCACACCGACCAGTGAATTAGTGAGGCAGGGAAGACCTCCCTAACTGAGAATTCTGTTTTTCCATCTTGAGGCTTTCTTCAAAAAAATCTCAGTTAATTGGGTTGGTGACTTGGAGATAGGGATGCAGGCTTTAAAACGAGAGAAAAAAGACAGGCAGGGACAAGGCAGCTCATCAGCGTGTCTCGGAGCCGCGTGCCTTTATCTGGTTCATGTCAGCTTCAGGGCCTCGGCTCAGCCTTGCTCTCCCCCGCAGGAAGTCACCACCTTGTGCTTCTAGTGCAAGACCTATACCCCCAATTTAGACTTTAGCCATCTAATCTCTTAAGGAATATTGCAGTACCCGGGTTAGGGCCACATTTCTGGGGCCACATGCAGACTTGGCTGTCCAAATGGCGACAGTGGGAGGAAGCCCTGCATCCCTGCTGCTCAAAGCATCCGAGAACTGCGGCAGATGCCCGGGTACCAGGAGACTGCGTCTGGTGCCCCCACCCATCTCTCTTACCACGGATGGCCTCTGGCAAGTCACCCCCATGGTGGCCTTGGACGCCCCTTATTGAAAGTGATGGGGTTCTCCTAGATGGCCTCTGAGATCATATCCCGCCCGGCCCCTCGCTGGTGCTTTGACTGGGAGTAGTGGCCACAGGGCTGGATCTAGCTGGCTAAGTGCTTTTTCTCACCCAGCTCGATGCGCTCCGCAAGTTCTGGGTGGAATCGCCAAGGAGCAGACCTGGGCCTTGCAGCCTACAAGGATAAAGGGCTGGGAAAGGCCAACAGTACCTTCAGGACTTAGTGGAAAATGCTCCAGGGGTGAGCTGGGGGGCGCGGGGGAGGCAGGGGGAGAGCGAGACGATGCATTTACACAGACGCCTCCAATGCAGGAAGCAGAAGGCGCCAGGCCTGGGAACGAGGAAGCCTAGATTGAATTCCCAGCTTGTCCCATGAGCTTCTCTCTAGGCTTCAGTTTTATCCACCACAACAAGGGAAAAATAATACGAACGCCACCTGAGTTCTGGGAAGCAGAGAAACCTCATCATCTTAAGTAGCAAGACTGCAGAGATTTAAGCTTTGAAAGGAAGCTTCCCGGTGCGAGGGGCAGCTGGCTGTGCTCTTGTGCGTGGCTCCTCGTGGTTCAAGAGTCCCCATCCCTTTGAGCAATCTCCCTGCCACCACTCCTCCCAGAGCCCATGAATCCTGTGGTTCCCCCGTGAGGCAGGGGGGCCCAGCCAGGGCATGTAGGGGAGTTGACTAAATACTAAGAGGGTGCAGAGAATGAACACAGGCTCCATCTCTCCTCTGGTCTAGGGGGGATCTATATGCCAGCAGAGGCAGCCACCCATACAGCCCCTTGCTCAATACCCCACCTTCTAGCTTCTGGATCGACTCCTAGTAGGTGGCACCATCTTATCCAGGAGCCACCCCAGGACACAATTTCAACCCTTGGAGGCCAAGCCTTAGAAAGCCTCATTCTGGTAGGCAGCTCCCAAGTCCCATAGATGCCAGCTCTGGTCTGAGAAGCTCCTTCTCCCCAAGTGGTTGGTGACAGAAATGACTTCGCCCCTGAGGCCAGATCCACTCTGACGCTGGAGAGTGTGGCTTCCCCTCTCCTGGTGGTGGCCCTCCAGGACAGCAGTGTTTTCCGTGCTACCCTGGTGCAGCAATGACATCCAGCAGCCCTGGACAGCGGTCCTTCTGTCTGCTTGTTTGCAGGCTGGGGAAGACAGGGGTGGTGATTAGGGATGGGAAGGGCCACTTGAGGGGGACATGGGGAAGCTCCAGGGCTCTGTCTAGGTGCTCAGTCATTTGACAAGTATTCCTAAGCACCTAGTGTGTCTTGGGCCTGTGCCAGGCACCAGAAAGTGACAGAGATAATCAGATGCCACCAGGAAGCTCACAGTCTGCTGGGAAAGATAGCACATGTGCAAAAATGACTAATTAGAAAAAAAGCTTTATAAAAGGAGATCAAATTTGGAAGTGCAGGGGAAGGTGGGAGGGGCATTTGGCCCGGACAGGTTGGAGAGAGTTTCTCAAAGGAAATGGCCTTTGCACTGAGTCTTGGAGGATGGTTCTGACTGTCCTGAGAACAACTGCTGCTCTGTGATTCCCCAGAAGAGATCCTTTCATCACCCTGAATTGGAACAGCTACCCTGAGATAAAACCCGAGGCCTGGTAAGTGAGGTGCAAACTTCTAAGAGGAGTCTCAGGAATATGAAATATGCATATCCAAACTTAAATCCAATATTTCAAGATTTTGCTAGAGTGATACTTGTGTACACAGCCCTGGGTAAAGCAATGTCAATAGCTGAAAGCAAGACATGCATCTATTTTTAAAATGATCTGCACTTCTGGGAATAGCCCCGGAGGGAAATTGGTCATTGATTGCTAGGAAACCAGCAATCCCTGCTGGGTTTTCTGTTCCCTGCCACGTCTGCACACGTTTTCTCCAGGCTCCCGCCTGCTCTCCCAGCACACACATCCAGACTCACACCAGCGTATGTTCCAGCTCACGCCCCCCATGTCTTCCTGGATAAAAACACCAAAGCGGATGAGAAAATGAAGGGTGCGCTGCAAATCTCAGCGCTCCAAATGATGCAGACAGCGGGAGAGGAGTCTACTGGTTTCTGTGTTTTGTTTCTGTTTAGTCTTCTGTGGCTGACCATGAAAACAAGTTATTTGCTTTGCTGAAGATCCCTAGCAAATGAAAAGCGGGCTTGCCTTGCAAGAGGTGGGAATGAATTGCATTGCACAGGAAAGAACTAAGCTTAGAGAGAGGCTTTAAGCGCTATCGGTTCTTCGTTGGACCAGACCCTTACTTTGATCTTTAAAACCCAAGTGAATGGCCGGGCGTCGTGGCTCCACGCCTGTAATCCTAGCACTCTGGGAGGCCGAGGCGGGTGGATTACTCGAGGTCAGGAGTTCAAAACCAGCCTGAGCAAGAGCAAGACCCTGTCTCTACTATAACTAGAAAGAAATTAATTGGCCAACTAATATATATATAGAAAAAATTAGCAGGGCATGGTGGCACATGCCTGTAGTCCCAGCTACTCGGGAGGCTGAGGCAGGAGCATTGCTTGAACCCAGGAGTTTGAGGTTGCTGTGAGCTAGGCTGACGCCACGGCACTCACTCTAGCCTGGGCAACAAAGTGAGACTCTGTCTCAAAAAAAAAAAAAAAAAAAAAAAAAAAAAAACCCAAGTGAATGAAGCCAAAGCACAACATGCATGGATATTGTCCTCGTGCCTTCAGAACTCCAGAGTAAAGCCAGAATTTGGTCTCAGCCATGACATTCATTCATTCATACATACATGCATACATAAATTCTAGAGTTGGTCTTCATGGGTGGGGAAATGGAAAGGATTCTCATCAGTAATGAGTGGGCCTAACTTTCCCATTTCTGAAATGACTGTCGTACAATCACTATGCAGCTCATGCTTGTCTACCGCACTACATTCAATATTCTAAGACCCAGGAAGCAGAAAGGCCCGACCTCTGAAAATGTAGACTGTCCAGAAATGTGCCACCTACTGCATACAAAAGCCACATACCAGCGAGGCAATATGGTGTTTGGAAAGGTCCGTGGCGCTGGAATTAGACAAATCTGGGTACAAATTGAAATTCTGCTGTATATTAATTGTGCTACATCAGACAAATATTGTAACTTATCTAAGCCTCAGTTTCTTCCCTTCTGAAATAAAAATAATAGAACCTAACTTATAGAGTTATTATAAAGATAAGATGAGCTAACTATTGGAAAGTCCCAAGCAATGTGCCCTTGGCCAGAGGGTACTCAATAAATGTGAATTTCTGTCTTCTTCTGACCTCCTTTGTCACATTCATTGCTTCCTTCACCTTGGGAATATTGGCCAGGGCACGGTTTTGAAACTACACTTTGGAGAACTCTTGACCTCATTGGACAGGAGTCTAATGAAAGAGAGACTCACATCTCACTTTCTTCTGAACATTGTAAAAATCTCCCTTCAAAAAGGTCCTTGGTAAATGTCTGCCCAAATCCTGCTTTTTCCTTCTCTAAATATCAAAAATGATCATCTTCTTTATCTAAAATTTCCTGTCAAATTTATTTAATCAACTTATGAGTCCTTTGGGGCCCTCCTTGGTTCCAAAGCAGCAGTTGCCTTAGTCATTTCCTCTACTGTCTGGGAAATGAACTTTGTCTCCAAGGTGATTTTGCTGTCTCCGATCAGGGGAGGACGTCAACGTTACACAAATGGTATGCTTGCAATCAATCCGTTTTCTCTTCCTTTCGGGCTTCTGTGAAAAACTGGTTGAGGTATTATTTTTAGCAAACTGGTGATTCCTTCTGCCTGTGTGCATGTCCATCTGTCTGTCTGCGAGCACAGCCAACCCTGATCCAAGAAATCTTTCCTTGCTTTGCCTAGACAGCCCTATCCATCTTAAGAGCTTCACGCTGAGCAAATGCTTTAAGGCCTTTGGTCATTGAAAAAAAAATGGTAGTTTAGGACCATGGTCTCCAATGGTCATATTTTCTACACATGAAGCCATTGAATCATTCGTAGTTAGCACCCCGAGTGGGAATTCTACAGAATAATTCACTACTCCACGTACTATCTTATGCTACCCTGCCTTTGCTTATGTTCTGTCTGCCAAAAACTTCATTTCTCATTTACACAAAAATATTTATTCCATGTCTATTGCAGGGCAGGCACCATGCTGTGTGCTGGGGATTTGCTGATGGGCAAAAAAAGACACTTAAGTGTTCTCTTAAAAGCAATTGGGACTCATTGAATCATTGTAGGGAGGGCACTAGATATGATGAGATGATTAGATAGAAAGGATCATTCTGGATGCAGAGTAGAAAATAGATTGAAGAGGGCAGATGTAAAGCAGGAATTTCTGCTTTTGATCATTATGGAGAAGCTGGCACTGCACTAGCCCTTTGCCACAAACAGCTACAAAACTGGACAGAATATATGCGGACACTGCTTCCTGGCATGGGCAGCAGGCAACACAAGACCATGATCTCTGGAAAAAAAGAGAAAATCATCAGGAGAGGTCTTATTTTTTCAAGTTCTCCATCTAGGGACAATTTCCTAACTATAATGTAGAAAGGTAGAACTCAAATAGAGCCTGTGGCATTCTTATTGACCAGAGGAAGTAGGAATCAGATTTTGGTCCTACTAAAATGACCTGTGGGGCAGGCCATCATAGAGGAGGGAGCTGTGAAGAAGAGGTCTCCAGAAGTCTTTGTGGTAGGAGTAGGAAGGATGGACTACACAAGCACAGGAGAGATTATAGAAAGATTTCCAGGAGGGGCTATTATGAGGTTATGAGTGGGATAAAAACACTAGAGGTCAAGCAGTCCTAGGAGATATTCTAGCTCTGGTTTGGCCAGACTATGGGGATCTTGTTAATACCTGGGCATCCAGTTAAGACATCAGATAGGCCATTCCTTAAATGTAAGGACCATGGCCTAGAGCAGAGGTTAATAAATTATGGTTCTTGGCCCAGCCACCAATGTTTGCAAATAAATTTTTATTAGAACACATCTTGCCAATTCATTCGCATTCAGGCTATCCTAGTAGAGTTGATTATTTGCTAAAGAGACCATATGGCTCACAGGCCTAAAATATTTACTATCATGCTCTTAAGAGAAAGTATGCTGACCTTGATCAGAGTAAGGACTACTCTAGATCTCTTCTAACAAAGGCTAAAAACAAGCCTCAATAAGTTCCACAGGGGATTTTGCAATTTTAGTCCTATGAAGTTAGAGAAGCTTAGTGAATACCACAGAATTCCCACCCGACAAAGAGCATCAAACTAAACCTTTAAAAGTTCAAGATGATTGGCTAGAAATTGGAGAGTTTGCCAGAACAAAACTGAACACTCTTCAGAGGAAGATAACAGAATCCAGAATCTCTATGCCACATCATTCAAAATGTCCAGAATAAGAGAAAAATTACTAGACATGCATAGAGACAAGAAAATATAATCCACAGGCAAGAAAAACATCCCTAATGGAAATAAACCCCAAGAAGTTTCAAATGTTGGATTTAGTAAGGACTTTGAAGTTCATATTGTAAATATAAATTATCTATTAGGGAAATATGGTCCCAGTGAGAAAACAGGTTCAAGCTTCAAACAAACAGTGAATGTTGGAAGACCAGTTAGAAGGCTACTACCAAGGCCCAAGTGAGAGATGATGTTGATAAACTACTCTAGGATGGTAGCTATGACTCTGGAGATAAGCAGATGTACTCAAAAGATTTTGGGGGGGAATATTTGTTTATTTATTTATATTTAAAAATTTTTTAAACAGCTTTATTGAGAGATAATGTATATGCAAGAAATTGCACATCTTTAAAATGTACATCATAAATTTTGACAACCGCATACATAAAACCATCCCTGTAATCACAGTAATGAATATATTTATCACCCCCCCCAAATTTACATGTGCTTCTTTATATTCCTTTCCTCCTGCTCTTTTGCACCCCATCCCCATCTTCTGGCAATTGCTGTCTGGTATCCATCACTACAGAACAGTCTGAATCTTTTTACAGTTGATATGAATGAAATCATAAAGCATGCAAATCTCATTGTCTTGCTTCCTTCGTTCCCTACAATATAGATACTCATCTGTTTTGTGTCCATCTGCTTTGTTTTCAGTTGTTAATAAATGAGTTTAGCAAGGTTGCAGCATATGAGATCAGCATGCAAAGAACTATTGCAGTTATGTATGCTAACAGTGAATAATCGTTGCTGAATATTACTCACCATGTGGATATACGACAATGTGTTTATCCCTTAATCTGTTGATGAACATTTGGAGTGCTTTCCATTTTTAGCTATAACAAATGAAACTACTGTAAATTTCACATACAAGTCTTTGTATGGACATGAGCTTTCATGTCTCTTGAGCAAATGTCTACAAGTGGCTGGTATATACTTACACACAGATGGTGTATATTTATTTAACTTTATTGATTTCTAGAGATGGCGGCTAGGAGGGATATTTAACAGAATTTGGTGATGGATTGGATGTGGAAAATAATGGAGTGGGATGTATAAAGAAAACCTCTTAGATACCTGGCTTGAAAAATGAGATAGTTGCTAACGCCATTTATTGAGATGGAAAACCCCACAGAAGTACGTTTTGGACAAACTGAGGTTACTTTTTAGTTTTTTGTCTCAAGAATTCTTGATTGTTATCTAAGGCTCAGCTCAAATGCCTTCCTCCTTTCTCAACTCCAACACTCCCAGTCTCACCCAGGCAGAACTGTTCACTCTTCAGTATTCCCATACCATCCTGCTGAGACACTTGTTATATATAGCCCTGTCATTCTCTTTCGTAATCATCTACTCACATGTCTAGACCATGAGTTCCCTGAAGGCAGGGACCATGCTGTGGTCTTCTTCCTAGTCTTGACTTTTAGCATTGCACATAGTAGGTGTTTAATTGATGCTGAATGAATGAATGAATACAGTTATTTATATGGTTCCATTCCCTGAGGATTGTGACTGGGAAACCATTTCTGAGATTAAGAGTAGAGGTTTTGGAGTTAGACAGACCTGAGACAAGGCTTGGCTTTTCACTTTACTTGCTAGTGACTTAACATTGGTGAAATGGAGACCAAAATATTTCAATAAAAACTAACTCCCTTATAGTAAATGAGCTTATTCTTGGAAAGTGGTCAGCACAGTACCTACCCTACTGAAAATGCACAGTAAATGTTAACTAATAGGATGGTGATGATGATGGAGAGACAGATGTTGCAAAAGCAACTGCCCGAGAATGGCTCTTGACCAGGACAGCAAGGAGAGCTAATTGCAGGAAGGTCCCCCCCCTCCTCACCTGTGCTTACACCGGCCTAAGCACATCTCTTGCAGACCTAAACATGGTCCATTGCCTAGCAGCGTTTGCTAAGACATGCTTATGGGACTACCTTAGGAGAATCTGGGAACTGGGAATATGTTTAGGGGAGTAACTTTTCGTTTTCATGTAGGTCACTAAAGGAAAGATGGAAAGAAACATCATCATCATTATCACTGGCTAGCTTACCTGTAAATACTAATACACGTGCCTTCAGATTCTATAAGGCTCTTGCCTCAAAGGTGATTGTGAGTAACTTCCTATCTCCCCTGGCCTCACTCCCTACCGAATTTGGGTGTTTGATGTGGCCACAAAAGTTTGGGTTAGCAGAGTCTATTCAATCATGCTTCACGAGAGTTTAAAATCTTGCTGAAGCAGCTAGAAGAGAGCTTTACTTAATTTTCTGAATTTAAATGCATTGGTGCTTTAAATAAATAATTATCGTGCATTGGCTCCTAGGCATTACAAGGTCTTAGAGACAGGAAAGAAAGTGACGCTGACATCACTCAGACGCTCATGTCTTCCCAGGGGTGGTCAGTGTCAGGCCCAGATGAGTGGAGAGGCAGCGGTGCGACATCCTGGCAGTGCTCTTAAGCTCCAAGGCACCCCTGCTTCATGCCCTGGGCCCCTGCAGGAACTTCAGTTATTCAGCTCATTGTGCAACTTGCTCTTTAATATTGTCGCCTGTCCCCAAGTCTGTGGTGTATGTAAATCCAAGGCAGGCTGATAATATGAGGGTAGTAACACCATGATGCACCCTCAGACCCCAAACCTTTGGCTATGGCCTTTTTCCTCCAATATTAAGCTTGTCCATCTCATGATGAAATGCCTGGAAAACCAGTGTCCACATTGCTGAGGGATCCCATTGCAGGAAGGGGCAGCTGTCATCCTTAAAGTATCCAAGCAAGTATCTTTTCCAGGAGGTGTCTTGGTCTGTGACCAACGGACTCTTTCCTGCTAGCCTTCATGACACGCCTGGATTCTAAGATCCCTGCAGACAGAATGCTTTTATCTGAACTCAATCTTGCCTTGCTCTGGAGAGTGCTAGAATTTCAATTTGGTAGAGCTCAGCTAGAGCCTCTCTATCCCTTGGAGATTTAGGTAAACCTGCACAAAGTCCCTAGATCAAGGCCTGTGGGAGGCCAGAGATCTTCCCATGATCTCTGAAAATTCCTGACTGCTGACCTCCTCCTGGGCTGCCTTGCCTCTGTTAGTGACATTCACACCAGGGTCTGATTTCCACCTCATGCGAACTTGAGCATAAGCTCAGTGCATGCATAACTTTGCCAGTGCCATTTGGACCAAGAGTTTCATGGGTTTAGTAAATTCTCTTTCCCTATCACCTCTCATTTCTTCTTTTTTTCATTTCTTCTCCATCTAGAATAAGACGCAAATTTTCACCTTGCCTCTCAAACAACAGTGCTCTTCCTACACATGTCCCTGGGCAGTCTCATTTTGCACCCCCAAAAGTCTGTTATGGTATACACTGAACAAACAGTCCCATTCGTAAGAGAGATTTTGGTGCCAGCCATTAATACAATGACATATACTTTCCTTGTTTCATCGGGATTTGGACCACTCCCTCCAAACTGGAGAACAGATACCTTCCAAAACCAACCACTGAATTAATAGCAGACCTAAAGCATAAGTGGACCTAGCT
This sequence comes from Mirza zaza, assembly GCA_008750895.1. Lineage (NCBI taxonomy): Eukaryota > Metazoa > Chordata > Mammalia > Primates > Cheirogaleidae > Mirza > Mirza zaza. The sequence continues at coordinate 72,721 of VSMD01063182.1, read as the reverse complement.
TGGGGAGAGCTGGAGACATAACTTGGAAAATTGTAGATTAAGTAACCGTTCTGTTATCCCATGCCTAAAACCTTCTGAGACTTCTGTGGAACCTGGAGGAGACACAAAGAGGACAAGCAGTTGAGGCATAGACATTGGAGCCAGACAGATCTGGATTTGGTCTTCAAATTCACCATTTACTGATCCTCTGAGAAATGAAGACAATAATCGGTATCTAGCGGAGTCACGGAGAGTATTGGGATAAGACTTTATTTAAAACCCCCAGCCTCTACTTGACATGAAGGTGGCCCCTTCCTTTTACTCACAGTCTAGGGTGGCTGGTAGTGCATTTCAGATGTGCTTCAGTCTTGAAAATCCCACCGACGGTGAGTTCTCGGTAAGGTATGTTGTGAAGTATCGCTCGGCCTTCCTTCCCCCCAGCTCCGTCCCTGGCCTGCTTCAGGCACAGGACCCTCCCTGCAGGTGCAGAAGAGCTGTAGCCCCTGGTGGTGCTTCTCGTGTAGCCAGTCTGGCTGGTATCCTTCCTTTCAGACGCCTCCTCCAATGCCCATCAACCCCCTCCACATAAAGCACAGAAAATAGAGGATCCGTGTGGAGATGATCCCAGCTACAGACACTCAAAGGGTTCCCTATGTGAGGTTGATGGTCTTTGGACTGGTGGCTCCCAGGCCCTTTGCATCTTTGCATGTGCTCTTCTCACTTCCTGGAATGCCCCTTCCCGTAAGCCTATCTTATCTGCACGGTAGGCATCCATTCATTTTACAGCAGCCTTTCCATAGTCATGCCTTCAACCAATTCCCCCCACCCACCCATCCACACACACACACAGGTAAAAATAGCCTAATTCCATTACTCTCCCTCCCTTAAACTGCAGACTCACTTAGGATGGAGGCTGCATCATCTTTGTGTGGCCTCCAACGGAATCCAACTCAACCAAATAACACTGCTATTGTCTAAAGCCACTCTTCAAACAGGAGGATCTCGCTCATAGGGAACTCTCTAAGGCAGATGAAAGCATCAGCCTCAAGCTTACCAAATGCTTCTTCAGGCATCCTCTTGTTGGGTCTTCACGGCCACCCTATGTGATTTGCCCCCAGCCCTTACTGCCTTTTGACAGCACCACCCAATTTATTTATTACTGAGCAGTCCTGGTGCATCCTGATGCTCACATTGCACCTGGACAGAGAATTTGACTGCAGGAAGAAAGGAAGGCAGACTCAGGGTCACTGCCACCTGCTCCATGCAGACCATTCAGCCCTTTCTGAGGTCTTTCTGCTCTGCAAAGTGCTCCCTATGGGCATTTAAGCCTTGTAAGTATGTTTGAGACATTAGAATAAGTTATTTTTTAAATCTCTTTTAGCATAAGCTTCTCCATCACCAAAATAGGTATAATAATAATAATAATACCTACTACTTCATAATGGTTTTGTGAAAATGAATTGAGTTAAATGTGTGAAGCACAGAGTCCCATGCCTGGTATATGGAAAGAACTCAATAAAATTAGTTGGTATTAAAGGATTTCCCTCCCAAACAATCTCCTTTTTCAGGGCTGAAGAGCCCCCCTCTCTTTGCGAGTCTTGCGTGGTAGGGGTACCCCTCACTTTCAGGTGTTGTCGTCAACCCCCGTTGTCTTGGGACCCCTGAAGGCTCTGAGACAGGAAGCATTTGATTGGTTATTATGATGACGATTTATTATCCTAAAGCCCCAAATAAACGACATAATCAATTACCACCTGCTCATATGCCAGCTGGGTGCTGTCTCTACTCATCCTCTTAGCAACACCTCCACTGCCCCCAGAGAAGATCCCCACTCATCGGGTCATATGTGATGCCTCCAGTGTGTCAATTGGCTGCTCTTCTGAAAGAGTCCAATTCCACCAGGGCCTCTGCCACTCCAGGACAGGGAATGGGGTTGCCAGAGCCCTAGGAGTCCTTTCTCCTGATGAGTCGCAAACCTCAAAGAACAAGTGACTCAGATGCTGCTCCACCTGCATGGAGCAGGTGGCAGTGACGCTGAGTCTGCCTTCCTTTCTTTCTGCAGTTGAATTCTCTGTCCAGGTGCAATGCGAGCATCAGGATGCACCAGGACTGCTCAGTAATAAATAAATTGGGTGATGGTGTCAAAAGACAGTAAGGGCTGGGGGAGAATCACATAGGGTGGCCATGAAGACCCAACAACCCTCTGGAGACACTGTGCAGTGGGCAGGCAGGAGAGACCCACTGCAAATGCACCTGCCCTCCCAGCTCTGGGGCAGTGTGAGGGAGCCCAGTGGCATGTCCCTGGGGAGACACTTCTGCCATCAACATGGTTCTAGCAGAACACCTGACGTGGGTGTTCCACTGGCCACCTGGCTTCCAGCTTTGTCAAGAACTCACTAGGTAACTATGGACAAGTCACTGCCCTAAAATGGTCACCTAAAAAAAATAAGCAAATCCTACTGGTTGATCTTGGCTGAATTATACTCAAGGGATCCGTGATGGACAAGGGGGAATGTTGGGAGCCTAAATGAGGTGCTTCACACATATTGCCTCATCTGCACTCAGGGCGGCTTTCCGAGCCAAGATCTACATTTCCATCTGCAGAAGTGGGAAGCTGTGGTCAGGTAGGTGAAGAAGCGGAGACGCCAGGACTGGAACCCACCAAGCCCACGTTACTACTCTCACATCATGCTACACGCTACCTCCTCGTCCGTGGTTTCAGGAAAGAAAATCAGTGCAAAACACATGAATGGCAAAGGCCCTCTGTGTTCCCCAAGGAAGATGGCACTGATCTCAACCCCTCAAACCCCCCCCACCCCCTGCAATGTCCCCCAGCAACCGTCCTGCCGTCTCTAAGCTCCTCTGAGGAGCTGGCCCAGCCCCGCTCAGCCTGGCAGGAAGAGACTCTTCCCAGCGCTCTGTCATAAAAGGCTTTGGAAATTGGGTTACAAGGAAAACCATATCTCATTTCCTCTGGTAAGAGAAAAGCTATTCAACAGAGGCCCTTTCCCTTTCAGGGCCCCTCCAGATTCGTTAGCGCTCTGAAAACACAGCTTATAAAATAGCACTTGAATCAAGGCAGCAGGGGCTGCCGGGAAGCGGGGGTTGGGGGTGGGGGGGCGACCGGATTCTAACGTGGTCCACACTGCGCGCCCCTCCCCGCTGTCTGCAGAGCCTTGTTCCCCGGCCCTCCGTCATCCGGTCTCTCAATCTTCCTCCGTCACAGACGACGCATCTCATTTCTCAGGCCAGTCTGGGGCTCCTCTGGGATGATCTTCATTTTCTGGACACAGCTTGGTGGCAGCTAGTGTTGGGAGGGACACGGGAGTGAGGGAGCAGTGGCTGAGAGTGAGCGGGTCGCACTTGCAGTCAGGAAAGCCACCCTGAGGCTCCGTTGTGCGGGTAATATCCGGCTTTTCCATCAAAGGGGGCCCGATGGATGGCTGCGACACCTCAGACCAACAGTCTGGAAATCTCTCCCGCCGAGCGTAGAAAGAGGCACGACCGAGTTTTTGGAGGGTCCCCCAGGTGCCCGGAGAAGGAGGTCTATAATCGAATTGTTCTCAGGAAGAGCATTTACCAGGAAGGAAGACCAAGCCGTGTGCTTCTGATTAGGGGCCTGAAGAAGAGCATCTTAGCCATCCCTGGCTGGCAATTGACTAAAACTTTGACTTGACAGAAGTAGCAGCTTTCTGCCTTGAGCATCTCTGCCTGTGAAGGTGTCCCTTCCTCCCCGGCCCCACTGGCACTGCCCGGACTGGTGTGAGTCCTGATAGCATCCCAGCTCCTGCCTGAAGCCAGCCTCGCCCAGCCCTCCTCCCCTCGGCAGCCACTGGGATCTTTCTGGCATGCAAACCGGATCGTGATACTCTCCTGCTCGAAAATGTTCCTTAGATAACATTTTTGTGAGGCTGGGCCAGCATACATATTCATCGAAAAAGCACTGAAAAGATATCCGACCAAATGTTAACAGCAATTATTTTGTGCAGTGGGTTTGCATGTGATTGTTTTTTCTTTACACTTTCTGGGTATTCAAGTTTTCTGCACTGAGCTTAAGACAAATATTGTTTATTTTTCTAGGCATAAAAATATCATCCAGAAAAAAAAAAAAAAAAAGAAATCCTCCTACACAGAATAAAGTCCAAATTCCTCAGCTTTGCACTAAGTCCATACAGAGCTTCAACCTACCTTTTTTTTTCTCTTTTCTTTTTTTTTTTTTTATTTCAGCATATTATGGGAGTACAAATGTTAAGGTTGTGTATATTGCCCTTGCCTCCTTTGCCCCTCAAGTCAGAGCTTCATGCGTGTTCGTCCCCAAGATGGTACACATCGCACTCATTATGTATGTATCTACCCATTCCCTTCAACCTACCATTTAATACTCTTGTTTCACTACAATTCACGGGCCAGCATGCAGAGAGGCTCCATACAGGCTATTCCCTACCTAAAATGTAGCCCCCTCCCCCGATTGCTACTATTACTTTCTCTACTATTTGTGATCCTGTCCTCACCATAGCTTATTTTTGCCCGTAGAACTCCTAGTCATGCGTAGAGGCCCACTTCAAATGTACCCCTTCTACAAACCCTAATCTCCTTACTCAGCAGTTATTATTTCCTCCACTCAGGGCTCCTAGCACTTGCTAATATTCCTTCCACAAGATTATGAAGGATGCAACTACCTCTTCTCCAAATAAGGAAACCAAAGCCCAGTAGTAGCCAGTAGGTGATATAGCCAGGACCACGTCCAGGGTGCCTGGCTCTAGATCCTCTGCTCTTTAACTACTACAAAATAGAGCTTTAAAGCAGTTGCTACCTGTCCCAAAAGGTACATGAGAACTGTCCCAATAAGTATGTTAGCTATGAGGGTCCCATGACATCGCTGCCATTGTCCGCCGTGATCAGTCCCTGCTCTGTTCATGTCCCGCATATTAGCCTCGCTGCCCATGATACCATTTGCCAGTCACTGTAGCCCCGAGAGCCCACCAGCCCCACCCCCCACGTGGCAGACCATAGCAGCTACTGTTACAGCAAACCTGAAAAGAGACCCTGCTTTAACAGTTTACTTTAGAACAATACTGCTTGATCCTGCCAGTAGTTGGCCTCTTCCATAAACCATTCCTGCGATATATGCATGCAGCGAGCAAAGTGACGCTTTAGTATTAGCCGGAGCTCTGGCCCCAAATGACTGTGCAGAATTCTGCAAAGCTGGCCTGGCCCCCACGGAGGCCCTGATTTATCTTAGCCCTCACCTAAAACTCCCAAATTTGAATTTCTACTTTGCTGAAATGTGAATTTCTACTCTGCTGCTTCGAGATGAAAAACTGGAAACAGAGCAAAAGAAAGCACCTGGCAAAAATGCTGGGGGTGGATCTGGTCCAGGCCCCTGGCTCAAGGCTGTCTCAGTGTCCCCAGGCTCAGCTGCCCGTGAGAAGGAGACGGCTCACACAAGGCAAGGAGGTAGGAAATCCCGTTATCATGCAAGTCACTGAGGTGGAGGAGGAGGCAGGGACCAAACATCGCAGAGGGGAGAGGTAGAAGCAGTGGGGGAGGATTATCGACTCTTTCGAAAGATTTAAAACCTGCTCTATCGTCCATTGCATTCCACAGACCTCCCTAAAGAGGAAAGGACCGGACTGTAGATTCAGAACCCAGGAGAGCACTCCTGTAGTGTCAAGGATCTGAACTCTTCATTTTAAAAGCAAGAGTCCCCGCCCGACCGCCAAAGACACATCTGTCAGCCTATGTGATCCAGGCTAGTTTGCAAACTGAGCCCTGAAGGGAGGGTCTTGGCCTTGCTGGAACCCCATGAAGTAGGTTCAGGTGGCAGGTAACAAAGGGTGAAGGGAGGACACCCCATGATTATAGGCTTCAACAAAGGAGGTGGCCAGGAGTCCTGCGACTCTTGAGAGTTCTAGAATCGTAGACCTGCATGGACTTCCTAAAAGCCCATGGTGGGCGAGGCTTTGCTGAGGGCCAGGAGGGAGGTACCAAAAAGAGTTAAACACACTCTGTCTTCTACAGCCTGTGTCTCCCTCGATTCTGCACAAGTTCAAGGTGTCCTAGAATGTTCGAGCTGAAAGGACCCTCAGAGATCTTCTTGCTCCACTCTCACTTCCATGCAATCGACAGATGCTTATTGACTGCCTACTATGTGCCAGGCATTATTCTAGGTGCTGGAGGGCTGCAATGCACCAAGGAAACAGATACGGTTCCAGCATTCATGTTCAAGTGAGGGAAACAAATAATAAACGATTGAACAAATAAATACCTAAGATAATTTCATGGCATTACATCTGTGAATATAATAAAATATTGTGATGTGCTAGAGAATAAAGGGGCCAACTCTAGACTGGGCAGTCAGGGAAGGCCCCTGAGAAGTCATTTGAATGAAGATGTGAATGATGGGAAGAAAGAAGCCCCCTAGGAAGATTCAGGGAAAGAAGCTCCAGGCTGGGGAAACAGCGCATGCAAAGGTCCTGTGGCGGTTATGAACTTGATTTGCTCAAGGTACAGCCAGAAGGTCAGCGTGGCTGGAGTGAAATTGACAAGGTGGAGAATCTTGGAAAGATAGTCAATGGTCTGGCCATAACTTACCAGATAGCAGGGATTTAGAATGTGTATAATGGCAAGGGCAGCCATGAGCAGTTTTAAGCAGGGGAGATATTCATAGTGACTTCAGAACAGAGCAGGAGCGGAGCACCCAGGCCTGTGGACTCCTAGTCCAGTGCTCTCTCCTGCCACCCTGCAGGCTCCATATGCAGGGATATACCTCGCTTGCTCCCTCTGACTTCCATTCCAGTTTTCTGGAGTTGCAGCGTGAAGGATTTTGTCCTAATTAAACACTGAGCCGAACAAGCAGGGAGACATGCTTTTGCATAGAGCAACGTCTCCTCCTGAGCATATCTTTAGCCCTTAAAGGGGAACGAAATGTGATAATTAGTAGCCAATTAATGTGCATTTCAACAAACTATATTTTAATTATTCTGTCATAGGTTGTCTGCCTGTGAAATATTCCATGTTAATTAAATCCTTTTAATAATCCAATGAAAGTGCCTCTTCTCCTTGATGTGCTGGTTAAAAGGAGGATGGTGGCAGACTCTGGGCTCGTGTAATTTGAGTTAATGGCTTGAATCCTGCTTTGAGCTTTCATATGCTTATTGAACTAGTGATCTCTTAATACTTGCTAGACGTTTTTATATATAATTATCACACAATCGCCCTGCTATGTCTGAGAGACGGCATCCTGACAAGACGGGGCTCCAGGAACTCTGCTGGGGAAGCACTTAACCTGTGTCTTGTGCCTGGTAGCGAGGGATGATAGGGGAGACTCCATCTCCTGCCATCTGTCATCCCTCACTCTTTGACTTTCTCACAATCGGTCACTATGACTTTGATTTTAGGCACTGAGCACCTGCTCTGTGCCTGGGCAGTGCTGGGACTGAGGAACTGGGTTCCAGGTGGAGAGGCTCTGATGTAGCATTCTGTCCCCTGGCATTCTAGCATTCTGTCCCCTGGCATCCTAGCATTCTGTCCCCTGGCATCCTAGCATTCTGTCCCCTGGCATTCTAGCATTCTGTCCCCTGGCATTCTAGCATTCTGTCCCCTAGCATTCTAGCATTCTGTCCCCTAGCATTCTAGCATTCTGTCCCCTACCATTTGAGCATTCTGTCCCCAAGCATTCTAGCATTCTGTCCCCAAGCATTCTAGCATTCTGTCCCCTAGCATTCTAGCATTCTGTCCCCTAGCATTCTGTGCCCTAGCATTCCAGCATTCTGCAAGGAGGCTGAGGCTTCTGGGAGAGGGCATGGGCAGAAGCTGTCCAGGGCAGCAAATAGGGACCAATTAATTAAGATGGGGGGATGACCTGCCCCAGCCAGGGAGAGGCCAGAAGTCCTCATCGCCAAGTCCAGTAGGTTGGAGGGAACTGTCAGCTTCTGCAGGGTGGAGTGATTATCCACAGGTTAGATGGAAGAGGGCAAGAGGGCTTGTAGGAGCTGGAGACTCTCAGTCTCTGGGTGATGGTCAGTTGTGATCAGACACTTGGGAGGCATTCCAAGGCACGGTCCAGACCAAGGGGAGAAAGAGCCAGCAACCAGATGATGGGTCCGACCCCAGTCCCATGGGGAATTGGAATAGTGCTTTGAAAAGTAGATTAATCTGCTACAATGCATATAGACTCACCCAAATCCATAAAGTCTGAAACACAGGAAAAGTTTATTTCTTAATCATTTAACAGTGGCAAGTGGGTATACCTGATTGACAGGGCTGCTTTGCCCCCATCCATGGTCATGAGGTACCCAGGCTCTTTCCATGTTGTGGCTCTGCCATGTCCTAGCACAGTGCTTCTCAAAGTGTGGTCCCCACACCAACACCAGTGTCACCCTAGAACTTGTGAGAAACACACACACTCATGCCCCTCTCCAGGACTACTGTGTCAGAAACCCTGGGGATAGAGCCAGCAATCTTTTATCAAGCCCTCCAAGTGGCTGAGATGCACACTCAAGTTTGAGAGCCACTGGCCTAAGGCCTAGCTGTCACCTGCACCTAGCAGGCAAAAGAAGGAGTAGAGCTTGCAGGAGCTACTTGCAGAATAAAAGCCTTGACCCCATGGCATCACCCATCACTCCCACTCCCACTGCTTTAATGAGAAGCATAGTCCTGTGGCCATGCTGAGCTGCAAGAGAAACTGGGAGTGAGGTCTAGTGCTGGCCAGCTGCTTCCCAGCTGTCAGTACATAGTCCAGAAGAGGAGAAAGGAAAATTTCAAGCCATGTCTCTGCTACAAAACATGAACCAAGGGTCTGAGATGAAACGGTGCCAGGCAGAACTGTTCTACCCATGGAGACTTAGAAAAGCACTTAGCAGTTTCCCCAGGATCCTTCTCTGCTGGAGAAGAGGTTCTACAAGGTGCTGGAGGCTCACATTGGCTCAGGGCCTTCTGAAACCTCAAGTTAGAGAGGTTACCTTATGTGCCCAAGGTCATAGACACAGTAAGTGACAGAGCAACAGCTTGGCTCTCTATCACCTGATGCCAAGTTCCAGATCTGTTTTATCACACTGGAATGCCTCCAAAATGCTAACGCTCTCAGACTATGTAATTGAATCTATTTCTTGAAATAAGCCCGTGTAGCTCTCCTATCTCCATTTTCCAGTAAAAGACAGTACAATTGAAAGTACAAGCAGGTGTTGAGAAAACACTAAGGAGGAAGGAATTTGATCAAAGTGTACAAGTAAGAATGAATAGCGTCAAAGTATCTCTGAGTGTGTGTGGCTCTTTATATGTGCTTATGTATACATATATATACACAGCTATGCACCACATTACTATATTTTGGTCAACAACAGACCACACCTGTGACGGTGGTTGTATAAGATTATAACGGACCTGAAAAATTCCTATTGCCTAGTGATGTCAGAGCTGTTGTAATGTCGTAGCACAACGTGTGACCTTTCCTATGTTTAGATGCACAAATATTAATATTATAACATGGTATACAAGTTTGTAGCCTGGGTGAAATAGGCTCTATGGTACAATCTAGGTGTGTAGTAGGCTACACCATCTAGGTTTGTGTATGTACACTCTATGAAGGTCCTACAATGACAAAATCACCTAAGGAAGCATTTCACAGAATGTATCCTTATCTTTAAGTGACGCCATAACTATACATGTGTATATGCATCCAGATTAACCTATTCCAGGCAATTTAGAAAAGAAGAGAAAACTTCAACCATAAATGCCCTATGCTAATATGACCACAATGAGCATATGCTTCGCGCCTATCAGTGGGCTGCAAAACCAGGAAGGAAGAGGAGCTCTAGACAAAGCATAAGCAGAATCCAGAATGAAAAAGTCCCAGAGGAGGAGAGTGCTAGGCACATTTGGAGAACACCAAAAATTGGATGTACCTGGAATGGGAAATGGTGAATAATCATGTTGGAACAATAGGTCGGACCAAGAAAGTAGAAGAAATCGAATGTCAGGTTAAGGAGTTTGTACTTTATTCTTCAAATAGTGGGTATCCAAGGAAGAGTTTTGAGAAGAAGAATGACATATTCAGATTTGTGTAGGAGAAAGATTACTCTGAGAATAATGAATGAGACTGATTGAAGGAGAAGAAACTTCTAGAATGCAAGTAGATAAGCGAGGAGGTTATTGCAATAACTTATGGGAGGGAAAATGGGGCACTGAATGAAGGAGACAGAAGAGTGTAAGAGGAGAATCGTTGCGATTGGAGGGAATCATTGTTACAAAGTATAAACTTTAATTGTATGTAAATTATACCTTGGTAAGGAGGTATGGTGGGGAAAGAGGTGTTGAAAATGAAGCAGATGTTTCTGTTGTCTATGATGGGGATTGAGGGGACAATAAAACATAGAGCACAACAGAAAACCCATGTTTTTGGTAAAATATGCAGCATTTTATCAATTCTAAGATGCACAACTTTTTTTTTGAAATTAACATCCCTAAGATGAAGACGTCTTTCCATCACTGTCAGGCAGGAAGTCACGAGAAAATCATCATAGCCTGCTCCTATGTGGACTGGGGGCCGCGGCTGTTAATACTGTCAAACCTTGAGTTGTGTCACGTGCATTGCTTGACATACAGAACCGACAGCTACTGAAGGCAGGAGAGATTATCACACTTCTTTAAAAAACAGATGAATGAAATTTTAAAGCGATAAAGGCTGGTGTGACTGATTTATCTATTGAGCAGGGCTATCTCGAAGGCATCCAACATGAATTTGCCAAAAAACATTTGACTAAATATGAGCAGAAGCTACTTAACTTCTGGTGATACATAATTCGACTGGGTGTGGAGAAGGATGTGAAATATGAGTGTAGTCGAATAAGACAGTTCCCAGCATTGGGATCTGCTTGGTAAAAAAAAAAAAAAAAAATCCCAGAGACAATAACAGAGCACTCCTTTTAAAAAGTGCTGCCTCATCAATAGGCTGATGGCCCAGAGGGGAATTCCATGTGACAAAACTATGGCCCACCATGGCCACTGAAGACTCAAGAGTCACCAAGAGATTCAGGAGATTCTAAAGGTAAATGTGTTCTAGGAATACACGATTTCTTTTCCATTTTATGTATGTATAGGAGTGAAATATGGGCTATTTTTATAAGTACAAACTATTTTTTCTAAGCAATAAAAAAGTATCGTGTCATCGTTTGTTGGATTCTTTTTCTTTGTCACCGGTATGTAAAATAATGATGCCTCTTAAAATTGATGGCGTCTCAGATTCAACAAAACGTGGCATTCATTATTCTCAACCTCCCAGCTCAGAACGAGGGAAAAGTCGAGCCTAACAATTTTAAATGTAGCTGAAGAAAAAACAACCTTTTGTGCCATGCCGGTAAGGATTCAGAAAGGTACAGAGAGTATGAAAAATGGTTCGGTAGGTTCTTACAAAGTTAAACACACGCTTAACCTGAGACTCAGGAATTTCCATGCCTGGGTATCTACCCAAGAGAAATGAAAACATATGTTATGCAAAGACTGGCGCACAAATGTTTCTAGCAGCTGTATAAGAGCTACCAACTGGAAACAGTCCAAATGTCTGTCCACCGGTGAGTGGATGACCAAAGTGTGTTGTATTCACACAATGAACTCAGCAGCAAAAAAAAAATACCAATGATACATGTGACCTCATGGATGAATCTCAACACAGGCTGATACACGAAAGAAGTCAGACACAAAGGACTACAAATTGCACGATTCCATTTATGTCACCCCAGAAAAGGCAAAAACCACAGGCATGGGAAAAAAAAAATCAGTGGTTCCCAGGGGCTGGTGCTGGAGGAGCCAACTGATTGCAAAGGACCAAGCAGAAATTTCTGGGATTAGGGAAAGAGTCTATAGCTCGATTATACGGTGCTTGTGGAACTGTACGCATTTGCCAGAACTCATCGAACTGTCTGCTCACAAAGTGTAAACTTTGATTGTATGTCAGTTCTACTTAGGTAAACCTGACTTTTTAAAAATGTGGCTGAAAGGCTGAAACAGACCTGGGTTCAAATCCCAGCTTTTCCTCTGATGAGCTGTGTGCCCTGGGCAGCTTCCTTAACCTCTCTGAGCTGCCCCCAGGATCCTCATTCATGGCGGGGAGATAACAAGGCCTGCCGAATAGGGCCTTACCAGGAGTACTCAGGGAGGTGACGTATGTAAAGTACTTGGAGAACTTGACAAAGAATGAATGCTCAATAATGTAGCTCGAATGCTAGCAGGGACCACAGGCAGTTTCATTATGGAGGAATTAATCTGTTGCTAGGATGACAGAGCTGTGTAGGCCAATCAATTGCTTGTGGCTGAAACCATCATTCTGATCAAAACAATGTTGAAATAGGGACTCCAGGGAGAAGCAGCTTGAGCCATTCACAGTGTGTGCTTTCCAGTCTTGGCTGCTGCTGCTCACAACACCTCTCTCTCTTTCTGCAAAGGGAGAGAGTGCTGGGTGGAGGTGCTTTTGAGCAAAAGCCCCAAAGATGCCCAAGACCCTAAGCACAGTCTCCAGCACACAAATCAAGGATTGATTGGAAGTGACTTTTGCTCCTTACTTATAATTGAACCTACATGCACCGCAAAATAAATCAAGGATTTAGGTATCCCGTAGAGAATGTGGTAAGCATTTTGCATTCATTGCTCTCATATAGCCCTTGTAAGAACCCTGGGAGGTAGAAACATTGATTATTCCCCTGAAACGGGTGAGGAAATAAACTTGGAGAGATAATGGGACATTTTCAAGGTCCCAGCTGGAAAGGGGCAGAGCCTGGATTCAAACTCCCCAAATTCTTGTTCGGTGGGTCTTAACCACACACGCTTGACCAATGAAGGGCCTGTGAACCCAGGTGTCTGGAAGCAAAGTGCCTGGGTACCAGCCCCTGGAGATGGAGTCCCCATGGGCATGGCGTGCTTGAGAAATGGCTACCTGGGAAAGGCATACTCACAGCAGAGTCCCTGGAGGCAGATACCTGCCTGGAGGTTCAGGGCCCTGGATGTGCTATGCTTTGGAGCTCACTACCTTTGTATTCCTTTCTCCTACATGGAGAGAAGTCCTGGGCGATCCTGAAGGCTGCTCACTCCTTTCCATGAGACTTCTCAGGGAGCCAGTAGTCCCCAAAGTCCTGAGAAAGCAATACAGTCCTCGCCTTACTGCAGACATGGTGTGCTTTGCAGCCGTGGCCTGAGTTTCCACGGAGCTTTCCCTCCCTGGGCTCAGGTGAGTCCCTTTTCCTCTCGAAGCCTCTCCCGGCCCATCTGTAAAATGAATGGGCAGATATCTAGGTGTCCTTTGGCTCTCTTCCAGTTTGGATGCTGCCACATAGCAAACCACACTTCCTTTGCATAAGGAAGTCGGCCACTCAATCACTCTGTCTGGGGAGATGTTCTGGGGTTCCTGATCCCCCTTCTTTTAGAATTTCAAAGACTGGGGCCAGGGCTTCAAAATCCTGCCTCTCTCAGAGCAAACCTGTAAGAGTCAAATTTAAGAGAGAGAGAGAGAGAGGGAGGGAAAAAAACACTCTGGCAAATCCTAAATCCTAGAAGTAGATCATTAGACTTTTACAACCTCTAACAATGTTGAGGTTGGATAAACCCCATTTTTAGTGTTAAACTTGTCAACCTTAAGATGGCAAAACCAATTCTATTACTTCTCTCTACATTAAAAGCACACAATTAATTCATTGATTTTTGTTGTTGTTATTCCTAAGAAAAATAACAAAACACCCAGTCAGGTCTGTTTTGCAAACCGCATATTATAAGATACAGGAGTCTGGAATAATTTTATGAAGGATTCTGGTTTTAAGAAGATGAAACAGGCCGGGTGCGGTGGCTCACGCCTGTAATCCTAGCTCTCTGGGAGGCCAAGGTGGGCGGATGGTTTGAGCTCAGGAGTTCGAAACCAGCCTGAGCAAGAGCGAGACCCCATCTCTACTATAAACGGAAAGAAATTAATTGGCCAACTAATATATATAGAAAAAATTAGCCGGGCATGGTGGCACATGCCTGCAGTCCCAGCTACTTGGGAGGCTGAGGCAGGAGGATTGCTTGAGCCCAGGAGTTTGAGGTTGCTGTGAGCTAGGCTGACGCCACGGCACTCACTCTAGCCTGGGCAACAAAGTGAGACTCTGTCTCAAAAAAAAAAAAAAAGAAGATGAAATAAGCATTTCAGCCTAAGAAATCAAGAGTATGCATAAAGATGTACAAAAGAGATTGTGTATATTGCAACAATCATGTGAAATGTATGAAAAGCACATTTAAATGAAGAGGAAACTCTGTATTCAGCTAATCCAATAACTGAACTAAATGTGTTAGATTAACAAACATTTATTAAGGATGTCCCTCGTGCTGATCTCTGCCCTGGGGAGGGTCCCAGTGAATAATAAGACTTGGTCTCTGCCCTCAACAAATGTACCATTGAGTGGAGAAACCTACAACCACCCACCCAGGAAAGTATTGTTAAGAAACTGCGGGGCCCCAAGAACTCAAACTAACTCTGTGTGGTGGCAATGATGATGGGGTCCTCCGTACCTTTGTAATAAATTGCAAAGTCTTTACCATGGTTTACACATCTCCCTAAGAGGGCCCAGGTAGGCCAGCTGGCCTGATCTCCCCTTGCCGTCCTCCCATTCGATCTCCATGTCACCTTCCATTCTTTGAGCAGTGCTGTTTTTGCATCGAATCATGCCTCTCCAAAAGATGTTGAAGTCCTAACCATCACAAGCTGTGAGTGTGACCTTATTTGGAAATAAAGTCTTAGCGGATGATCAAATTAAAATGAGGTCATCCGCGTGAGTCCTAATCCAATATGACCGGTGTCCTTTTAGAAAGGGGGAAATGTGGACAAAAAGACAGACACGTAGAGGGGGAAGATGATGGGAAAGCGCAGGGAAACGCCATCTATAAGCCAAGGGACTCCTGGGGCCATCGCCACCAGAAGCGAGAAGGGCGACAGATGGTCCCTCAGAGCCCACAGGTGGAACCAACCCTGCAGCCGCATGGATTTTGGGCGTCCAGCCCCTAGCACTGTGAGATGACACCCGCCTGCTGTGGAAGGCACCCAGCATGTGGTCCTTCACTATGGGAACCTGAGCAAACTAACGCAGGTGCTGAGCTGTTTGTCTGGATCACTCTTCTCCAGCCACCCCTTCAGCTGCTCTACTCCTCAGCCTGGATGTCACCTCCTCAAGAGCGGTCCCTTGTCACTAACCCCCACGGTGCTGCGTGGGTCTTGTGTTGTACCCTACGCTCCCCTGTGTGATTCTCTGCTGCGTGCTTGTCTCCCCATCTGGACCTCGAGCTCCTGGGGGACAGCACCTGCTCCTGGCCCCGGTGGCACTCAGTAAGTACCTGCTACGGTCGAGCATGTGGAGCTGGACTTCCCATGAGGATCAAATAAGAGGACAGTGGTGAATGTGCTGTGCAGCCATGAAACCCCAGGCACGTGGGCTGAATTTTTATTTAATATTATTGGTGCCTATACTGTATATGCAGCAATCCACCACGGTGCCACTTCTGCAAGGCACCGCATATTAAAGTTGTCTACGTGTTTTCTTGGCAAACAGAAACGAATGCGCGTTTGGGCCTCAGATGTTTGCATTTGGAGCTGCCCTGTTTGCGCTTCCAGCTTGCGCTGCCCTCTACCTTGGATTCCAGCCGAGAGGCCCTGAAGGGGGCTCAGGAGGAGGAAGCTATTAGCATGGAAGGCACTGGAACCACTCTAGGGCAAGAAAAGCTGGAGTCAATGGCTGCAACAGCCTTGCCTGGCCCCAGGGAAAGTCCAGAAGGCCTCTCCATCTGGCTGTCCATTTAGAATCTTGACCTCTTTGCAAGCAGTCAGCATCCAGGTCCATTAAAATGCAAGGCACCTGCTGGATGTCTGCGAGAGAATCTGCTAGTCAGAAATTAACCTCTCCGGGGGCATCACGGGCTCTATCTGCAGGTGACGCAAGTAGTGTGTGCTACAGTAACCAATAGTCACCTCCTCTCAGCCTCTAGCTTGAGCCACCCAGCTTATCAGAGGTGGTCATCTCCCTTTCTGTGCCTCGGTCTCATCTGCAAATGGGGCAGTATCCTCTCCCGTGTCTACCCACGGGCTTGTTTGCTGGGGGGCGTGGGTGGGAACAAGGGTCTGAGCGGGTTCTGTGAGCTCAGATGTACTTTACAGATGTAAGAGACCGGCATTCCGTTTCCTAACAAGTACTTGTGACTAGACACAAATTGCATATTTCTATTTCTGACTCTACCTGAGCCACCACGTATGTCCATCCTCACAGCCTCATGCCACGGGCATGTCGCTTCAAAAGAGATCGTGGACCTACCTTGTAGAAAAATTCTGCCCTTGGATTTAATTCCAATCCACAGGCATTGGTTGAACAACTGTTCTCGTACTTAGACAAAGGCGAGAACAGAGCACGCTCTGGAGCAGCCGACAGCCCTCTGGCGAAGTGGCTCCTACAGATGAGATGACCCGGGGTAGAAGGTGGACCAGACATTGCTGGGCTGTGAGTCAGAGGAACAGGGTTCTTGGGCTGCGGGCTTCGGCAGGCACTGGCTGTGTGGCCTTGGGAAGTCACCACGTCACTCTCAGTCTTGGTTTTCTCTATCACTCCATAAGTCTCAGTAAAAATCGCTTCCAGGTAGAAGATGCCACTTGGAAGAATGAATTGGGGATCCCATTTTGGACCCCACGGTGATTGAGGACCATGCCCAGTTCCTCCCACCGGCCACGTCTGTACTGAGGTCTTGATACCTCCTGCCCTTTTCCCATGAGCCAACCCAGCTCCGCCTGTTGGGGCATGCGATGAGGCCTGTGCATCTGTAGTTTTCATCTTTAATTCCCTTTTAGCTCTAATACCCTACCATTTCTGGTTCTAAGGTCCCACTAAAGAACATAGACAAAGAAAGGAGCGATCATTTTCAGGAAAGACAGTTGGGAAGAATAAGGAAATCAGCATTTACTAAGCATTTATTGAACATTTGTTGCACGCCAAGCATTGCACTGGAGACTTTTAATCTTCTATTCCTTTAATGTCCACATCATCCATAGGGAGATAACGTCAACCCTTTTCTACAGAGAAAATGGAGGCTCAGAGAGGTTAAGTAACTTCCCCAAAGTTACACAGCTAGGAAGTTATGGTATGGATTGGCTTTCTCTCTGCTGCCCGAACAAAGGGGCCTTAGATAAATCTATCCAGATTCTGTTCCTATTGCCACTCCTGGATGCACTCGTCTTGGGCCTTCATTGCCAGATGTTGACCTGAGGCCCAGTGTACATTCTCCTTCCAGTTGCCTTTTAGAACTTTCTGCCCTGGTTGGCCTCTTCCCTGAGTTTTCCCCTTTGCTCCATGCCCCTTGGGCATAGTCAGCCCGTTGAATTGTCCAGCTGTCTTGCAGGCCCTGTCTCCTGGACCCTCAGCCCACATTATGATCTGAGCATCTGCTGACTTGACGGCAGCTGCCTCAAGTCATGACGTACTGAGGATCAGGTGTTTTGTCCATATAGCAGAGGTAGAGGTACCGAGCATCCGCTGCGGTCAAGCACCATTCTATGCCCTGGAAATACAGTGAGCAAAGCAAGGCACCCACCCTTAAGAAATGCATGCCTTGGGAAGCAGCAGATCGCACCTGTAAACAGGTACACAGAAGCATCATGCTATTCCAGGGAGGAGAGCGTGCTATGGCAGGGCTGGCTGGGAGGTGGCTACCTGGGACAGCTCAAGGAAGGTCTCTGTGAGGAGGTGTGCTGAAGCAGAGGCCTACATGAGGTGCAACAGCAAACTGTGAAGACCCCAGGGAAGAGCGTTCCCGGCAAAGGGATCAGTGAGCACACAGGCCCTGAGAGCAGAACAAGCTCACGACATCGGTGGGGCAGAAACACAACCACCTGGCAGAGAGGAGTGCATGAGGGCAGCGTGGTGGAGGCTGAGTGAGAAAGGTGGGCAGGTGTGATTGTGCAGGATCCTGTAAAGTAGGGAAAGAGGCTTTACTTTTTCTCTATGGGCCACAGGGAGCCCTACAGAAGGTTTGGGCAGGGGAGTCATGTGATTTCACTTGCACTGAAGGAAGATCAGTTCAGCTACTACGTGAAAAACTGACTGGGCAAGAGTAGAAAATTAACAGGAAGGCCAGTTCGGAGGGCACTGCAGTAGTATTTACAATATAGGGGAGCTGCTAGTGGCTTTGACTTGGGTGGTAGCAATGGAAGTGGTGGGAAAAGGTGACATTTGGAATATATTCCAATGGTGTGTTGGTGGGCATTTAACAACCCTCTCCCTGGGAGCAGGGTGACCTGGTTTATAGCATTTGCCAATTTCCGTGGTGTAAATACGCCCATGCTGGGTTGTCTCAAGCTACCAACAAGGTATCACTGACTTGCAACATTTCTGCAATTTGACAAATGGCCAGTTCCACCGTGCTACTGAATTTATTTTTAAGGTAGCACCTGCAGGACTGGTTGAATGTTAAGATGTAGGGGGAAAGGGAAAGGCAGAAATCCAGAATGACTGCCAAGCTGCTCAGTCCACATTAGCATCATTTACTGACATGGGAAAACTGAGGCAAGGGGCTCAGAGTCATGAATGTCACTCCAATATACTCCCCAGGCTTCCGAGCAGGAAAGAATACCACTGGGATTGGGAATAAGGAGAACATTTTCTATGGTCTGCATAAATCTGAACAATCCTACAGCCACTCTGTGGGGTAGCGGTTAAGAGCAGGCGCATCTAAAACAAGATTCTTTCGTCTCTGAATTAGCTGGGGTAACGCTAGCTGCTATAACAAATACCTTCTGAAATCACGATGACTTCATCCAATTTAAGTTTATGTCTCTCTTATGTAAAGTGCCATCAGCCATATGTGGGGAGGCTAGGAAAGAGGGGCAAACTCTGTTTCCCGTAGTTATTTGGGGTTCCAGGCTGATGAACACGCTGTCATCTTCAACACTGGGCTTTGAAGTCAGTCTAGGGATTAACATCCACCAGCAGGAGGAGAAAGAGAGAGGAGAAAGCACACCAGCTTCATAGCCACTTGCACCAGGGAGTGATGTTTTTATTCCCGCCATAGTCATTGCTGGCCAATGCGGCCTCATCTACGGCAGGGGACCCGAGCAGTGCAGTTTGGGGCCTGGCAGCCACTTCCCAGTGACATCTTTGACATCACTCTTTGAAAGGGAGCAGGAATCCTTGGCGGACAGCCATCCATCTCTGCCTCCTCCCTGGGACTGCCCTGGGCCACTTACTTAACTGCTCAGGTTCATCTCTGCCAAGTGGGAACAACCCTAATATTATAGCCCTCATGGGGCTCCCATAGTGCTAAGGAAAGGAAGCAGTGCTCGTGGAGCACGTGGCCTGGTGTCTGCCACACCCTACGCGTTTGAACCAGGAGTAATATCTGCGATCACCCGTTCCAACCCCCTCATTCTGCAAACAAGCCTACCTTGTATCGATGCATACTGCCTCCCTCAACCCCAAGCTATCATCCGTACGTAATCCACAGAGAAAGATGCCACATGACAATAGCACCTTGAGGTGCTTGGGGGGGGGCCCTCAGTATAGAGCCCTGTAGCCGAGACACCTGAATTCTAGCCCTAGATCTAACAGCGTCATGTCGGGTCCTTTGCAGAGTTGTTGGAATTCTTTGGGGCTCCCTTTCCTCCTGTATGGGGGGAGCGTGGGGGTAACAGCGGACACCCGAGCTCACGGGGAGGACCAAGTACGACATCGTCTACAGAAGCCCCTCACGCACCTCGAGCCACCCCCACCCCCCGCCACGTGAATGTCTATTTTCTCGCCAGCGTCTGAAAACACTTTGAAGGCTGCTTAGCATGTTGTAAGATGAGACACATCACCACATAGACCCACCCCCTGCAAGATTTGCCTCATTTTAGAAATGATCTGCTTGACAGTCGGCGCAGACTACCGCTGCCTCGTGAGCAGAGAGGGTGCTCGCTGGCAGGAAGCGGGAGCTGTTCGTTTCCTACCACTGCTCCCTCTCGTCTGGATTCCGCATGCTCAAGGTTGTCTGGGGTCCCGGGCAATCAGAAGTGATTTGTGTCAAAGAGCACATTACAAGAATCATTTGTCACTTCTGGTTGGCGTCTGAATTTGAAGAATAACGCTGGGGAGGGATCCGAAGGCATGAGGCGCAGCATCGTGATGATGAGTAGCAAACCTTCTCCGGAGCTGAGCGCTGAGGTTCGATATTTGACGGTGCGGAGCAAGGGCAGGAATCTCAGGCCCCCACGACGAGATGGACTGGGGACATATTAATAACCAGAATACCTTATGACTGGATGACAATCTTTTCTCAAAAAAAATTAAAAAATGAGACTCATAGTGGCACAAAGCAGCCTGAGATGACTTTTAGGGACTCCTGGTTTAGCTCCCAACTTTACAGAAAGAAGCATCGAGGTGCAGAGAGGTTTTGTGACCGGCTCACGGCCGCAAAGCTAACTTTCCTGTAATAGGATAGTGCCTTCGTCTTGCAAAAGCTGACGCACAGAGTTAGAATGTGCATCTAGGAATTCTGATCCCCAGGCACTAGGCCCAGCTCGTCCTCCATCTGGCTGCGTGACTTTAGCAAGACGCTGCACCTGCACCTGCACCTCCGTCTGCCTCCCCGAAAGGAGGCGCGGGTGATTCCCAGCCTCCTGCGACACTTCGTGATTCTGCGAAATCCTTGGGACAGGATTTTGGTCCTTATTGGACAGATGAGAAAACTAAAATCCATAGATCAGGAGGAGTTTCCCAGAGGAGGCTTTTGGCATGAATCCTGTGACCTAAGCAGTTTTTTTTTTCAATAGACAGAGAAGGGGGAATGGCACCCCCAGCCGAGAGACCAGCAAGGAGAAAATCTCGTGTTCTTGGTTGCAGCTACATTATGGGATGTGAGGGACAGAACAGCGGAAGAGCATACTGAAAGGCAGCTTAGAAACAGATCATGGAGAACGTTGAATGTCAAGTTCAAGGGCATAATAGCTCAAAGCCAGTGGTTCTCAAATCACCCCTGAGTGGAGTGGTTTTACCTTCTGGGTGGGTGGGGGTGGCATTGGGCACTCTCTGGACACGTGTTTGGTTGTCACTACTGACAGAGATGCTGCTAAACATCCTACAAGGCACAGGACAGCCCCAGACAACAAAGAGTTGTCTAGCCCGAAATGTCGCTATTGCCAAGGCTGAGAAACCCTGCTCTACGTAGAGAGAGGTTCTCTGCTGAGCTCTCAGGAGCCTGAGCTGTGGGGGCAGGAAGCAAGAGTGGAGGCAGGGGACTGCCACAGACATCTGGGAGAGAGGTGAGAAAGCTCTGAGCTGGGACAGCATGGCGGGGAAGAGGCGCAGTGGCGTGGAAGAGATGGAATTGACAGAAGATGGTCACCCCTGTCCTTTGCACTACTAGCACCCTCTGGCTTCACGTTGCCTTTTATAGCATCTTCTTCCTCCCTCTTTCCTGTTCATTTGCTCTGCTGTCCCAAGAGCCAGAGGGTGAGCGGAGACTGGGGACTGATGTCACCTCCCAGATCTTCTGGGTGTCCCTCGCAGCAGTCTCACTTCTGACCAGACCCAGTCCCAGGAGAGGGAAGGTCCGGAGCCGGCAGATGCAGCATTTCCTGCAGTCTTGATTTTATCATTATTCGTGTCCTGAGTAGTTTCACATTTGCTGGCACAAGACGGTAAGCTTGTGAGCAGGGACCATGTGGCTCATGCTCTGTGCTGCACACCTGCAGCTCGGCGCGGTGCCCAGCATGTAGTAGGTGCTTGAAAAACTGTGCTGGGTGAGTGAATGCCTGTCCCTTGTCCTCATGGGTTAGGTTGGTCGGGCATCATGCACCTGCTGGGGGGACACTGTGGACGTCCCAGCTTGCGGGCTTGCCCTCCCGCTCTACCTGGGGGGCTGAAGGATAGTCTGAGGGTTGGCCCTGGGTCCCCTCTCTGCACCCAGCCACGGGCACAGACCCACCTTCCCCCAGTGCAAGAAGGGAGTAGAGCAACGGCAGCAACAAATGACTGGTAAGAAAGGACCTGAAAGTGTCCTATGTGACCTCTTCCATGCACACCCCTTCCACACACACCCATCTCAGGCATCCCTGTCATTATTGTCCCTTCTTTCCCCCTTGGTGTGGCCCTTGCTCTCACCTGGGAAACTGATGGGGAGGCCGAGGGGGAACAGAGGGCCAGGCACATGTGTGGCTGCTCCTGCTCAGGGGACAGGCAGGGACATGCCCCACAACCTCCAGCACCTCACCTTTCGGAAGCGTGAGAGAGGTTCCCAGCACCCCCAGTCGTAGCAGAAGAAGCTGGGGCCGGGGAAGCAGAGGTTGGGGGAAGAAGGGCCTCCCTCCCTCGGTGGCAGTGGGACGAGCCCTGGGACACTGTGGCTGGCAGGAGGCGTGTAGACAGGTGTGTGTGTGACCACAAGTGCAAAGGAGAAGTCTTTCAACATTGGCTTCTCTGCCATTTGCAGGATTTGGGGCAGTGACTCCAGGAGCACACCAACAACGCCACAGCTCAAGGAATCAGGGCAGCCTAATTCTCAGAGACCCAGGCAGCCATCTGGCCCTGAACCCCCAGATGGCAAGAGCCGAGGGCCTCCGCAAGGTCGAATGTCTCTGGAGCAGCAGAGAGGACAAGGAACACGTGTCTTCCCTCCCCAGTGCTCTTTCTGCCAGGGGCTTGGTCTGCTCAAGGTGTCAGATCAGCACAGAGAAAGGCAGCTCGGAGCTGGTTAGCCCTAAGCCCCTGCCCCCTGCCCAGTTTTATGCCCCGGGACTACCCAAAACAAAGCATCCTCCTCCTCAGTGGCACCTGGTCGTAGGCCATTCTGGAATGTTTGCCTTAAGGGTCCAGGAAGCCATGGCTACAAACTCCTTCTACTGATCAAGGCCTGAACCAGCCAGTCTAGGGTTCAAATCTGGCTCAGCTCTTGCTGTGTGATCTTGGGCTGAGTTATTTAACTTCCTGAATCCTCTGGTTATCTATAGGTGAAAATGGGAAGATAGTCACTAACTCAGAAAGCTCTTATCTAATTAAGTGAAACCCAATGGAACAGCGTACGGTAAAGCACTTGATGTGCGTAACAGAGTAGGGACTAGAAAAACTCACTGAATAAGTAAATGCATAACGTAATAAAAAATGATGGACCTTCATCAAAGCTATGAGAAGTGTTCTCCAAACCTGGCTACCTGCTAGGTAGGTCCTGGTGTCTTGGCGCAGCTGGTCCACCTCTGGCTCCCTAGGGAGGACTGTGAACTGTTCCTCAATATTTTAGTTCCAACCCTCACTCTCCTGCAACACAGACTTCCTGGAAAAAAAAAAGATTCAGTGCAGGCCCAAGAGGCCTCATGCTCCCATCTGAGCCCCTGCCCCAAGCAAAGGTAATCTGTATACTTGCCTGTGTTCACGCCAATTAAGAGGTTTCATTAAAAGGCCTGGTGCTGTCTGTGGGCAGCTCCAGGGTGACCCATGAATTAGGAGGCCATCGCTATCATCTGCCAACCCTCGCCCTCGCCTGACACAGGGCCTGATCTCAGAGAGGGACTGGCCCTCATTATTTTTTTCTAGCCAGAGCATGCTGGTTAAAAAAAAAAAAAAAAAAAAAGGAAGTCTAGAAATGACCTCAAAGTTGGTTTATTTTTCTAGAAGCTCACAGTCTAATTAGGTCTACAAAACATTTAGTTTTTTTGTGTGTGTTGATCCACACACAAATTGATCCAACACACAGAATATTCCACGACCTGTTTTGTTAGTTCTTTCCACGCATGGACGCTGAAAGGGGTCCCTCCCTCCTCCGTGTTCAGAGAGTCAAGTTCCTCCCTCCCCAGGGGCCAAGAAACAGGACGTCTAAGGACTCAGAAACTCCAATGCATGACCCCCCGGCCTCTCCACTCCCCAGTTAAGGAATCCTCTATGGCCTTCACGTTTATTTACGTATTTCCTGCACCTACTTTGTGCTAGGCCCAGCAAAGTGGGCTGAAGAAGGCCCAGCGGGGTTCAGTGACATACAAATAGCTGATTAAAATTCAGTCCTCGGAGGGCTGTGAGAGATGGATGAGCAGAAAGCCAGAGGAGCATGAAGGCAGGAGTCCCTCTGTCTGCCTGGAGAATGCTTGAGGACTCAAGAAGAGCTGCATTTATTAAGCACTTAGCGCATGCAAGTGCTCTGCTAAATGCCTTGCATGACATATCTCATCCTATCCCTGTTCAGAGGGGACAGGAGCCTGCATCTGTCGAGCAGTGACTGTGTGCTGTGCACCGTGTCAGGTGTCCTGCAGAAACCATTCCACCCCCGCCCTTGCCAGCCCTGCCATGCAGGCATCATTATTCCCATTTTTGCGTAGAGTGAAACTGAGTCTCAGGGAAGTGAAGTCATTTGCCTTGATGCTGGAGTCAGAACAGGATCCAGAAGAACCTGCTGTCTAAACCGTTGCTTCTCAAACTCGGGTGTGCTTGGGAACGGGCTGGGGATCTTGCAGGCTCTGCTTGAGCAGTTCCGGGGCGGGTCTGAGGTCCTGCAGCTCTGACGGTGCCCCAGGCGACGCTGGTCTGCGGAGCACGTGTGGAGGAGAAGTGGGCTCTGCACCATCCTTGGGACCAGTGGTTCTTACGGCTAGGTGCAGCCTAGAATGGCCCCGGGAGCTTTATACACCACATCAGTGTTTGGGTCAGGTTCCGATTCGATTGCAGTGGGGTGAGGCTGGGGCATCGCCATGTGCCAGAAGCTGCCCACATGACTCTAATGGGCAGACAGCATTGAATAGAACTGTTACACCTTATACTGTCTTTTAAGAAGCAAGTCTTAAAAATTCAGCCCCATCCCAAGAAGCCTTCCCAAGTGAGCCCCCAGCCAGTTGGATTCAGCCTTGGAAACTGACGTATCAGGCCAGCCTCTCTCTCAATTACTCTTTCCTCCTAAATTGTTCCCGGGTGGCTGAGTTCCCCACTGCTCTGCGCTCTTCCCACTTCCAATATTTTAATTCCATTGATTCGGAACCTGCCTGCGTCCTGCTTTCCTCCCCATGCACGGCTCGGCAGGTGCCGGAGACATCCCCAGGGCGGTCGATTCCCAGGGAACTCACAAGGTGGCAATTTCTTACTTAATTAAGACCTTCACGACTAGAAGCTGCTGGTACCGGACCAATTAATCAGCTCTCCGAAGGTGCAGGGGAAAGCGGCAGGAAGAGGGAGCTTCCCATCACGGTCTCTGATGGCCAAGGGGCCGCGACAGGGCCAGATGTGGGTGGAAGCCAGGCCTGGACAGAGCAGCCCCGCTGGCCCCGTCTTGCCCGTCTTTTTCCTTCCTTTTCTGAGTCGGAGGCAGGAGGACACACTCGAAAGGCCATCTGTACCCACGCACCGTTCTCCCCCAGCCAGGCCCCCTCACCCGCCGCCATTATCTGTCATCAGAGACAAGACAACAGAAGATAATAGGAGTTTCCAGTGCACGCTTCTCCTTCCTTCCATTCTCTGGGGAAATTATGTCAAGAATCTTCTTTATTGACTTATTTGTAAGTGGAGGAAATGAATTGCTTAAAGCTTTGGGGGATGGGGGCGACCCAGACACTAGCAGGGTCGTTTGATGCTCTGGCTAGAGAGAGGACTCCAGGGGCTGCATAGGGGGGTTAATGAAATGGATTGGCCTCTTTTTCCCCACCGGAAGCCCAAGTGGCAGCCCCAGGCTTTGTCTTGATTTGAAACAGAAGTGGTATAGCCAGCTCCACTGGCTGCTCCCTGCCTGCCGGTCCCATAGGACCACGGCAGGAACTGTGCACACACGTGTACACACACACATACACACACACACACACACACACACACACACGGGGGTCAGCCAGGCCTGGGTCCGGATTGCCGCGGCCTCCTTCCTCTTCCTGCTGCAGAAAATGTCAAAGCTGAAAGTGCCCTCAGAGACCCCCTAGTCCAGTCCTACCCTCTGGCCAGGGGCAGCCAAGGGCCTGGAGAGGAACAGTGATTCGCTGGGGGCCAGCCAGTGAGGGAGGGGCAGAACCAGGCTCCCCGACACCCCCGCCCAGTTCCGTCCCCCTCACCATGAAGCTTCCCTGTACCCTGATGGACAGGTGGGCTTCCATTTTAGGCACATGTCCCCAAAGTGAGTGTGCAAATGCAGCTCTGGTCACCCCACAGATACCAGGCACGTTGCAGGGGTGGGGTTGGCAGGGCTTTAGAGGGATGTCCCTGTGTTCTGCTGTTCACAGTGACCTGCTTTGTCAGCGTTTGTTGCTTTGGGTTTGGTTTCTGTGAGTGTAATTTCTGTAAAGTGGAACCCCCAACACGCCACTCCTGGTCTTTTTTTTCCCACTTGGGCACTCTGCCCTGCTGCCCTGGCTCTGGCACTCAGCCCAGGGTTCGCTGGGCTTCTGTAATAGCTCAGCACCTTCTCCAGAGCCAGCTTTTGGTGACAGTCACTTTGGTCCTGGTGACTTCTGAGAGTCCAATTTGCACTTAAAGGCTTTGGTAGTCCCTTGGCCCTTGCATGGGATTCAGGCTCCTGATTCTGGCCTTCCTGGAAGACTCTGGTGAGAAACTGTCCTTTCTCGGATCTGCCCACTGGACAGCCCGCCCTGCTGCCCATCACCTCCTCCCTGGCACGCACACCCGCCGAAAAACAGCATTCCTCCTTCGCTCCACACCCGGCACCCGGCTGCATCCTCCGGGGAGTGGCTTCTCGAGGGACGTGGGCACGGAGGCTGCCCAGGCCCCTGCTCAGGAAGCAAGGGGGGCTGCCATCAGCCACACCCTGAGCCCGCCCAGCGTCACCCTGGAAGAGGAAGTGACCAGCTGGAAAACAGAGATCATCTGTCTCAATTATGCACAAGTTCCGAAAATGAGGGCCCAGCATGGGAAACCTGCCTGTGTTTCGATGAGGGGAGCAGATGTGTCCGCCAGGAGGGGTTCCCACAAAAGCTTTGGCGTGGACCTCAGGTCTGATCTTTCCAGGTGCACAGTGGCACCATTTGCAGCGGGGAATCTGGGGTATTACAGGGAGGGCAGCCCCGTCCTGCTGACAGACGTGCCATCTCCTGGACGCCAGGCAGGTGGGGACCTGGGAGCTCCCCCGAGTGCCCCCAACACCGACCCCTCGCTGTTCCCACAGGCCTCGCATGGCGCGGGGGCCTGACCTGGCCCTGACGGAGGACAGCCCAGCTCCTGTTTGTGTTGAGTGCCTACTCTGTGCTTGGCACAGGGTTGGGCGAGAATGTGCTAGAGAAACAAGTGGAGAGAAAGCCCCGGAAAACAAGTGGAAGGGCCTGGATCTGCCAGACCCAGTCCTGGGGGACTTGAGCTGGGGGATCAGGACACAGGGAGCGAAAACCAAAAGAAATAAGGGCTTGGGAGAAGGCGGTGACTCCTGCGGGGGCCAGTGTGAATTGTCCTCTCTCCAGGGGCAGAGTGGGGAAGCAGTGACTAGCAAGCGTTAAGCCCACCCAGGATCACAGGGAAGAATGACGTCCCCAGCCCCTGAGACTTGGGGCTTTCTTCCCCTGCTCCCCTGCAAGGAGAAAGAAAGAAACCTGGGAGATCTGCCCCAATAAGAATTCTAAGCCAGGCTGTTGCTCAGAATAGGCCTGCATGTGCACCCTCCACCTCCAAACCTACTACTGTCGTTGCTGGCCAAAGCAGTCCCTGTCACGTCAATCACAGACATGGTTCCCGTCATCTTAAGGGCTCATAGTTTACTCAGAGCTGAGTTTAGCAAATTTCTTGTTCGTCACATTCTTGCTCTAAGTGAAGGCTTGCAGAATCAGAATCTTCCAGGGAATGGCTAGAGATTCGTATGCTCTGTGAAGTGTAGGAAATTTTGACCTAGAACAATAAGACACCAGCCAGTGGAAAGATAACTGACAACCTAAAGTAGGACAGGCAGGGTGTGCTACAATAGCTCAGAGTCAGAAGCAACCACTGATGACTGGTGGAGTCTGGGAAGGCTTCCTGGGGGAGGTGAGACTTGAATGGGGCCTTGGAGGATGGATAGGAGTCATAGGCCACCATCGGCCACCACACGTGTTGAACATGGTATCAATTAAAGTTCAGCAAGAAAAGTGAAGGCGCTAGGACCTTCTGCTCTTGTGGGAGCCGGCCGACCAGTCTCTGAAAGAAAGACCAGTCTCTTTTCACCTGATGCTGGATTTCAATGTCTGCAGGGCAGGAGGTAGGGAGGGGCACATGGAGGGAGAACAAAGATAAGTCAGACTCCATGAGTCTGAGCTGGAATTACACCAGGAGGGGCAAAGATCCCTGACAGTTCTGTTGCCGTGACCTGGATGGGGAGGGTTTCCTGCAGAAGACAGGGTCCTTCATCCTAGAGCCAAACTCACTCACTCGGGAAGCAGAGAAGCTGCAGAAGTTTCCAGGGGATGGTGGGGCAATAGCCTTGCTCCAACAAGGCAAGCCAGCAGCTAAGTGACAATGTGTCTCAGCTCAAAGTGGCTGCCTCACTCTGTCCCCCACACCTCCCACGAGACTCTCTCACGTCCGCCCAGATCGGAAGAGGGAGGGGCAGGCTGGGGAGCGCAGCTCAGCCCCGCCACGGCGGCGGCACATGACTCAGCCACCGCGCACGTCTCTGAGGACGACTGGAGACTCAGGGAGGAGAAGGCGCCTGAGTAGAGGAATGGCAAGAACGAAGGCACAGAGACGGGCATGGCACAGCCTTGGGGCACGGAGAACGGCAGAGTCTGGGGTTAACATGGTCGGCACAATGAGGGCTGCCTTCGAGGGGTCACATAGGACCTTCTGTGCCCTGGAGTCCCATTTACAGAGGAGCCGCTGGACTCTCTATGCATCATCTACACTCTCAGCCAGACTCACTTATGACCGAGATAAAGACATGTGGGAGGAAGCCTGGTGCAGTGGTTCGTGCCTGTAGTCCCAGCTACTTGGGAGGCTGAGGTGGAAGGATCACCTGAGCCCAGGAGTTTGAAGCCAATCTGGACAACATAGTGAGATCCTCATTTCTAAAACACACACACACACACACACACACATGGACGGCAGGTGATTAGTTGGAGGTGGAGGGGATCAAACCTCCTATTCTTAGGAGTCCCAGCTCAGCTAAGCCGCTATGCAGCCAGTACTCATCGTGGCATTTCTTATTAGCCACGTATGTACACCTAGCAAGCTCTGATGCCCACTCCTCAAAGCACGCCTCCGAATGCTTTTACATTTCATCCAGAACATTCCGGACCATATAGAAACAATACTAATAAAGGATCGAGTTTCTTGTTTTGCATAAATTCTCATTCCCCTGGTACCCATGTGGGGAGAATTCATTTTCTCATTGCCAAGCAAATAGACCAGCCTTCCACCACTAGTTAAAATCTGCTGGCTGTGTGACCTTGGGAAAGTCACTAAACCCCTCTGAGCCCACATTCCCTCATCTGTGAAACGGGAATGATAATACTTACCCTGAAGGTGTATGGGGAGGATTAAAGGGGAATTATACGTCATGTCTCTATATAAGGAACCCAACAACGGTGTGTTTCAGTGAATCCCTAAGAGAGGACAGAGCTGTTGGAGGAGGAGAGTATCGAGAACTGGATGGAACCTCGGAGGCGGAGTCTGGGGCGGCGATTGGAATCCCTGAGCCCAGCCTTGGCAAGGATCTGAACCCACAGAGGGACCCACTGCCAAGGTCAGCATTGGCCCAGGGGCATGCAAAGTTGGCCTTGAAAGTGAAAGTTACCGGCTCCAAGCTGAGAGGAGCTGAGGAAGGTTTAGCCTGGTGCATGGGAGGCGTTAGAGACAGGAAGTCTTCAGGGTCATCCGAGCAGTGGATTTGGAGAAAGGAGGAGTAGATGAATTTCCCGAGACAACACCAGTGGGTGAGAACCGCGTGGAGGCAGAACTTATGTCCTGCCCTACGGCGGGGACTCGCCCTCCAGCCCAGCTGTCCAGAGGCTCCCGCCCAGTGGGGAGTGAGCGTCCCGTCCCCCGGGCTGCATGGGCCGTGAGCAGATGCCACGAGACAGGCACAGAACTGGATGGCTTGGAGACAGACCGTTTATCACACCAGGGCAGTGTAACTCCCTGAGCCAGTGTTCACGTGGGAAGAAGAACCTGCCGAGAAGCCAAGCCCCGTGCTAGGGCTCATGTAGACATGGTGCTTCTTTAAGCTTCTAAACAACCCCTCTGCAGAAGGTTTTATTATCCCCACTTTAGAAATAAAGAAACAGAGGTTCAGAGAGGCCCAGGATCGCAGAGGCAGTAAGTCACGGAGCTAGAGAGGCAGGATCCCAACCAGGGTGAGAACCGAGAATTTGACCTCAGAGGCGGCCCTGAAGCTCCCGTCTTCCCTCAAGGGAAAACATAAAAAAGATGATCTAGGCCCAGCTCAGAAGATGGGGTCTCCTGACACTCCTTGTCCCTGACTTGCTGTGCAGATCACTTTTCCTCTCTGTGACCGCGTTTGATCCTTCCCTGATCTCTCCTGGGGTCAGGGGGTGGAGGAGGCAGGGTTCCCCTGGCCTTTGTCCCGAGAGGGCCCCAGGGCCACACAACGGGAAACGGGAGGCAGTGCTCACGGGACACTGCGACACCACGCGGCTTGGCCTCAGTGTGCCTGCTCTTGCGGGAATTCACACCCCTGCAAATAAATGCAGCGCTTGGATTTCCAGAGCACACTCAGTGCTCCAGGCTATCATCCAGGTCAGGCAGGAATTCTTATTCACAGATGAGAAAACTGAGGATCTCGATGAAGGGAATGCGTAGGTCCCGAGTCCTTCGGTGGCCTGCTTTACCATGTCATCTCACTGAACACCCCGGGCAACTCTGGGGGACGGGAATTATTGTTCCCGTTTTACGGACGAGGAAACAGAGAAGTTTAGTGAATTGCTCAAAGCCAAAGAACTAGAAGCGGGCAGGATTCCAACTGCTAACCCAGGGCCCCCCACCAGCAGCTGGGGGGGGGGAACGGGTGGGCCTTGGGGTCACTCCTCTGGGGGAAAACCTGGTTTCCGAGGAGAAGAGGCCCATTGCTGTGCAAACGTGGCCCTGTAGGAAGTGGGGAGACGGTTCATTCCCCCCCTTTCACATCCTAATAGGTAGGTCCTAGAATGGGGGAGAATGGGCACTCATCTATCGGGCTAGGGAGGGTCGGCCCAAAGCGGGGGTCCTGAGCAGAGGGACGACAGTGACAGGAAGGAGACAGGTGGCTTGGGACACAATTTTGCCATCACTGACCCTGCTTACAAAGATGCTCCCCTGCACCAGCTCACCGACTCAGCCCAGCCGGCTGGCTTCTCCCCGCCGTCCCTCGGGTCAGGCAGTGGCTGCCCAGCAGAGGGCGCCCTCGCCCCGGCCCAACCACACTGCCCTGCGTGGCCAGCAGGCCTCGCCCCTCGCCTAGGTGCCAGGTGAGGGGAGCAGGGGTCTGCCTGGCCCAGACCACCCTAACCCTAACCCTAACCCTAACCCTAACCCTAACCCTGGCTTCCTGGGTCCTGAGAGCTGCCTGGGCGCCACTCTCTTGCCAGGTGTCCCCGGAGGCCACAGGGCGGGGCTCTGAGGAGCGGGAATGAGCATCGGGTTTTGCGAGCTGCAGTGAGGAGCCTGTGAGGGTGGGTCGCAGATGACACTGGGGGCAGGGAAGCCGGGACCCGGGATCCAGTCCCATTGGTGCTGTCGACAAGTTGCGTGACTCCAGCACCTCCTTCCCCGCCCAGAACTCAAGCTTCTCCACCCGCACTGTGGCGAGAGTGGACTAGAAGGTTCTCAGCAGCCTCTTCCAGCTCTGCCAGTCTGATGCGACATCCTTGCCCGCCTCTGCGCCCTCTTGGCGAGCTGCCCTGGGCCTCCTGCCCGGGTGTGTGCCCTGAGTGTTTCCACCGGGGGAGGCTGACTCCTTGGCCGCGTGGCTCCTTCTGTCTCCGGGATGCTGGGGGCTGGAGGGGGGGTCGTGTTCCCTTAGCCACAACACGACTGAGCCGTCTCTGCCCCTGCAGTCACCATGGCTACTGCACCTCTCATGCCCCTGTGAGCCACACGCAGAACGAGTAGTTGTCAGCAAGTCGGGCCTCAAGTGGCTGGGCCCATTGTCCAGGGCCTTCTTTGCTTCCCACCGCCCCACTCGGGGTGCAAGCACTCATTCAATTCCAGCTAATTTTTATCCTTTCAAAGATATTCCTTAGTGGGCTGAGATTTGAGCTGTGGCTTACTGAGTCGCAGAGTTCCCTATTCTCTACTCCCAAGCCAGGAGGGAGATTGTTGTCTGGACTTGGCCAGGGCTGGGTGCCTAGACCCCATCTGCCCTCCAGCCACCATCCTGGACCGTGAGGACAGTATTAAATCTGATTCCCTCTTTTGTACCTGGTAGCTTGTGGCACATGGTAAGCGTGAGTTCATGGAAGAATAGTAGTAATAATTATTATTATTATTCAGACTCCTGGCTGACATAAGCCAGCATGCCCACAGCAGTGTCTTCTCGTTGACTCTGTCCTATTCCAAGTTGAAGTTTCTGCTTTTCCCAAAAGTAGCCCCAGTTTTTCCCAGTACCCACTCACCCAAAAGGGTGAGGCAAGAATCCTCTAGCCCATTGGTCCTTTGGTTCCCCAGTGTGACTCCCAGGGCCAGAATGTCAACTCTAAAGTACCCTTTGTGATTTCTTCCTGGGGAAGGGACTTGGGAGGGGCAGCTTTCTAGAAACACACCTCCCTGCTATCCCCGAATTCCAGAATGAG
Organism: Mirza zaza; assembly: GCA_008750895.1. Taxonomy (NCBI): domain Eukaryota; kingdom Metazoa; phylum Chordata; class Mammalia; order Primates; family Cheirogaleidae; genus Mirza; species Mirza zaza. Next base: position 40,056 of record VSMD01063182.1, on the reverse strand, counting down.
AATTCACGTGAGGCTCAGAGACACATCTGTTGTGAAGCAAATAAGGTGTAAGCTTCAGGGTCCCTCACTGGCTCCTGCACCCTCAGGGCCCTGAGAGGGGCCCTGGCCACGTGGGATGGGGTCAGACAGAACGTGGGCTCACTGCTTTCCTGTAGTGGCCGCCCATCAAACTGTCGCTTTTGGGGCTCCTTGTGTGCTGGACACAGTGGGGCACAGTCATTAATCAAACTGCCCAGGTAATCATTGGACCAGGTGATTAATCCCAGGTGGCCACTCACCAAGCCGTTGTCCCTCCTGCTAACTCCTGTGTGCTGGACACAGTTGGGCACCCTCATTAATACAACTGCCCAGGTCATGGCTGGTGTCACTTCCTGAGTACATGCTAGAGTATCTATGACTTAAACACGGGCCCAAGACCAGTGTCTCCTGGTCCGGACACTGGAATGAACCCAAGAGTGATTTCAATGCCTTCCCACTCTCCCATAGCCTTGTTCATCCCGTTCTCCTTGGGCAGTGTTTCTTTAAGTGGAACAGCTCTACTCCCAATCATGCCATGATTACCCTGTGACTACATTTGTTAATGACCTTCCCCCAGATCTAACCGCCAAAGAGGCCCCAGGAGAGAGGCCGTAATAAGCCAGATCTCCCGTGGCAAAGACACCCTCTGCAGTCACGCTCATAATCAGCTCTTGGGTGGTAACAATCTTCGGGAAATAACAATAATTAACACACGCATGTTTAGCACCACTGGTTTCTCTGATTCCTGAGCTGTGCTGAAAAGGAATGAAAATTGTTTTCTCTCCGAAGCATAAAAATGTTCTCGGATCACCTGGTGTGTTCACAGATGTGCTGATTAACTGTGACCCAGAATGTCACAATAACCAAGAGCCAGGCTTTGCTCTCGGGCGATTGATCAAAGGTCCTTGCACGCTCTGGCTCTCGGTGACCCGGGTCGGTGGCCTGAGGGGAGGTCGAGTTTGATAGATGGTCTAGCGGTGCCTAGTCATGGAGACCCAACCCCCGCTTCTGAAGGAGCCCTTGCCAAAGGCCCCTCCTTGAGGAAACTGCTACATCCGGGTCTTTCCAGGCCAAATGGCGCAATCCGGCCGCCCACCCCGCTCGTGACACAGCGGTTCTTCCGTGTCAGCGAGCCCGGGACCCGCTCGCACGCTGACGAACGCAAACACTCCTGGGCTCCACCCAGACACTCCCATCCTGAGAACCTGGAAAGTGGCCTAGAAATCCGCATTTTAATAAAGCATCCCAGATGGTTCGGGTACATGTGCCTGCGGGGCCCACTTAGGGAAATGCGGTCACAGCTCGTCAAATGTCAGAACTTAGAAAAGCTCCGAAAGCCCAAGAGGTCGACGACTGTGCTTAAGGGGGTGCTCAGTGGAAAAAGGGAGGAAGAGAAAGGGACTAAGCAGGAGGCTCCCAGCACTCCTCCCTCACGCCCACCAGAGCCATTCCGCTTCTGTTCGTACAGCAGAGGGGCAAGAGCAAGGCCCTGTGGTCTCCTTCTGTGAGTTCAAGTCCCTTACAAAGCTGTGTGACCTTGGGCAAGTTACTTCACCTCTCTGTGCTTTGGCTTCCTCCTCTGTAAAATGGGATGATGATTAAAGATAGTAGTTACCTCTCAGGGCCACCGCGAGGATTCCATTAGTTTCTGTGTGCAAAGCACTCAAGAACAGCATTGAGAACATACTAAGCATTCGATGCATGTTGGCTTTTGTAATATTGTCTATTTTATATTGTAATGAGGCAGTAACATTGTACTCCCCTCATCAGTTGTAAGATTTAATTTGGAAAACGAAGGTGCCACTGTTTGTAAGAAGTCTGATAAGTCATGTTTTAGTCCAGACAATTCATCCTATAGAAGGGGAAACTGAGGCTCCCGGGAGAGCCCGGCTGGTGGAGGACACACAGCAGGGGAGAGCAGACATGGAGCCCCCCCAGGTCTGACTGTGCTCGGTGCTCACTGCTCCCCAATTCCCTGCCATGTAACCTTGGGAGGTCAGCTCCGGTTGTGGCAGGGGTGGCCTTGCCTTGGGCTGTGCCGTGTCCCGGAGGCAGGTGCAGGGCATGGGTCTCCACCGGTGTGGCATCTTCCCTGTCGGAGCCCACGTGGGCAGCACTCCTCCGTCTCTCATTTACCCCCACAGCCATGAAAAATAAGCTCACGCTCTGGACACGTTTGAACCTTCTGGTTTACTCCCAGGTCTCAGTTTGCAAATGTCTGCCGAGACCTCAGGCAGTATTAAAGAGCCCAGGACCGATAGCCAGGGGGCGTTATTCTCGTAGCCCTTCTCCAAAAATAGCAGAAAGAAGCCAGGATGACGCCCACCTCTTGCAGTGTTCCCGCCCATAGGAGGGGTCAGCGCGTGGTTGTAGTTCAAGAGGATGATGACCAGAGGCCGGGACAGAGCAGGGCTGCCCTCTCTGGACGCCCAGGCCTGCTGTCAGCATGGAGACTGTGGTAGTCACCTTCCGACATGTGGTCCTCCTTGTGTGGTTCCCACTCCCATCCCACCAGGCGTGCTCTGGGCGCCCTCCAGAGGAAGTGATATTACCTGTTACACTAAACGAGACTGAGGCTCCTGGCCTGGGTGTTCTCGCCACTGCGCGCTTTGTCTCTGACCCCAGCTGGCACCGTGACATCAGCCTCTTGAGAGACCTGAGCTGGCTCCAGCTGCACCCTGCTCAGCTGCCTCCAATTCCTGACCCGTAGACACGGTGTGATAGCAAATGTTTATTTGTTACGAGCTGCTAAGTTGCAGGATGATTTATTATACGGCAAGAGATAAAACTCAAGCAGACGCTGTGAGGGTCTGAGGACCATGTCCGGAGGCAGAGACAGGTCTAGGAGGAAGGAGGGGCTTCGCCGGGAGCCTGAACAGAAGGGAGAGGATGTCCTCAGATCCATTCTGATGTGCGAGGCTTCAACAAAGGAGCCAAAGATGAAAGTCTGGACCCGGCCCTCCGCCAGCCCGTTGCCTATTGAAAGAGACAGACAGTAAACAGGAAATCAAACCCAGCGCAATATGAGGGACGCACAGCACCTCGTCCAGGCGTGGTTGGAGGGGGGTCGGCCAGGCAGAGTGTCCCAGAGACGGGGGCTCCTGATCGGTTACGGGCACTCAGTACTAAGCTAGGTACCTGGAAGGGACAACACAGGTAAAGCCATGTCCCTAACACTGGGGAGCCACATCTAACTCAGTCACTCTCAACACCAGTCACATTAGACTTACCTGGAGGTGCTATTTCAAAGTCCTGATATCCGGGGTCCACTGCAGACCAGTGAAATCAAAGTCCCTGGGGATGGGCATTTTCACAAGTCTTTCTAGAAGATTCTAACATGTGGTCGTGTTGAGAACCATCACTCTAGCTGAAGAAGCGACAACAGCGCCCCACACGCTCACACACGCCCACACCGTGATCGACAACTTTGGTGATTTCCAAGCGAGTGATGCAAACTGCAAGTGCCAGGGTGTGCAAAGGACAATCCGTTGCAGGTGACAGTTCTGCAGGTCTGGGCTCCGTCGGGCGGGACACCGTGTTCTGTGTTATAGAGAACAGGGCGGAGGTCAGGGCAACTTGGGCAGGCTCATCTCAGAGTGGGAGTCTGGAGACAGCGCAAGCTCAGGACTGGTCCTGTGAGCTCGGGCAGGGCTAAGCTCGCAGCGGGCGGAGGATCCGGCGGCCCCAGACTCGGGGGAAGGAAGCAGCAGCTGTGGATTGGACGAGGGCTGTAAGAGGAAAGGATTCATTAAAGATAAAAGGTGGAAGGGAGGAGAGAGACGCTCACAGGCGCTGGACACTCTGCCAATGCCTTCCATTCTGTACCGTGAGCTGTTCCTGCTGAATCGCATGGGTGTGCTTATCTCCATTTGCACACGAGGAAACAGGGCTGAAAGAGGTTAAATCCACGGACCTAAAAATAAATACCTATTGGCCGTGGAGTCAGGTTGGTGCCAGAGCTGTGCTGAGTAAACCAGGCCGGGAGCACCCCGGGGCGCCTTGGGGTCCACTTCTGAGGCCCACCTGAGCGCCCCAGAGGAAGACCGAGAACGAGCCCCGGCCGACCGGGACAGACGAGGCAGGGCCGGGGTGCTGGGGTCTGTCCCGGGAACCTCAAGGGGTTTGGCACCGATGTGCCCTCCTGCCCCACCCCGTCCACAGCCCAGAACTTCAGGGACAGCAACAGGGCAGTCTCTCTACCCTGTTTGCTTCCCTCCTTGCCCCCTTCCAGCAAGTGCCAGCTCAGCAGCCGTGACCCCGATTCATTCATTCATTCATTCACTCCTTTGTTCACTCACTACTTGCTGGCCCCGTGACAGGCTGGGCACACATTCCCGAATCAAGTAGAAAAGGAAGCACGACTTCTCGGGGCCATGGTGCTGGGGGCGGGCACAGAGGGTGGCAGGAAGCGAGAAAGAAGTGTGGGAGAGAGGACCACGGACCCGCTCCCTGGGGAGTGAGCAGGAAGACTTCTCTGCGGCCACACACAGCCTTTCCAAGACCACACGGCCTTTCAGGACTTTAAAAATCCTAGTTCCCAGCAGCACAGTCATAAAACTCCTTCGATGATCTATCGTGACGGTATGGGATCCCCTTCCAGAAAAAGAGCCATAATTCTTGATCACTGGGGAAATGCCCTAGCAAGATCGATAAGGGCGGGACAGAAGTCCAGGGGCGGCTCTGAAATGCTCAGCGAGTCAGAGTCGATTTGTCCTGCCAGCCTCGGGTCCAAAAACCATGCTCTCCCTCTACCCTCCACGCTCCCCTCCTCCCTGCCCGCCCCTCATTCCTCCCCACGCCCCCACACTTCTCAGCCTCTCCAGGGAGTGAGGCGGGTGTGGATGGAGGAGGACGGGAGCCGGAGGGAGGAGAGAATCCGCACTCAGACAGACGTGGGAACCTGTGCTCTTTGGTGGTTAATTCCAATTTGATTTGGGCCCTGCTGTGCCGTGCACAGCTGAGTCCCTTGAAACGCGGGACCTGAGTTCTCTCATCTGAAAATTCTTTGCGAGGAGTGGAGGGTGGGCGAGATTAAACTAGAGTATGCAGCAGGAGCCAGAGACATCTCAGAAAGTTGCCTATAGCTTGGGACTTAGCTTCCATTGCCACCAAATAGGACTAACGCCTACCCAGGGGCCACGTGACTTTCTACGTGTCCAGCACCCAGCAGCGTGTCTGGCACATGCATCTCATACTGTGAGGTCCATGCTGGCTCCCTCCCTACACTCATCATGGGTCTAAGATCTCCCTTGAGTCAGAGGCTGGAAGGTGCACAGATGTGTCCTGACCCTGTCATTCCTGGGAGGAGAGGAGTGTTGTCCACAGACGTTCTCATGGGGAGCTCATTCTCCAAGGGAAGGCAGCCTTGATCAGGATGTGAATTCCAGCTGCAGATGGGAGTGAGCCATCTGGGAAGATGCTTCCTTTGGGCTTGGACAGGCACAGGAGCCTAATATAAGGATAGAAGGGGAAAGCAGTCCCCTGGGTCACAGCTGGGGAAGCAGGCAGGAGAATAGACGCTAAACTGAAGACATCATGGGGTTCTGTTCCCCAGCTTTCTCTCACTTCTTACTGCTCCAAGTCAGTGGAGGTTGGACCAAATGCCCAGCCTAGCTGGCACCAGATGCAGGCTGGGAAGTTGGCTTTCATTGCTTGTTTCTTCTTGAAGCCAACTCCTCTTTATTCTGTGTCCAGCCAGCAAATATTGACAGGTATTTCATTTTAGAAATTATTTTTTAAAAATGACCCAAAAATTCTTAACTATTTTGAGATTAAGAAATAATTTCCTAAAAAGAAAAGAAAAGAAACACTTTCTTAAATAATCCTTGGCTCATAGAACCAAAAAAAAAAAAACCCAGAAATTATCTATTATCTAGAAATAATGAAAAGGAGGATGCTCCACATCTAAGCCTATGGGACATAGCTAAAGCTGTGCTCAGAGGATGTTTTATAGCCTTCATTGCCTTTATTATTGTTTGTGAAAAGCTGAAACTAATTGCACTAAGTATTCAACCTAAGAAACTAGATAAAGAACCATAAAATAAATGAAAAACAACACAGGAGGTGTGATTTCATGAAAATAAAAGCTCGAATCAGTACAATAGAAAACAACAAAAGTATTCCACTCTTATTAGTTTTTCTTCTTCCCGCAGCAGCCCCCTGGCACCAGCACCCCCACCACTTACACCTTCCTCCAGACTCTCGTGCTCAAGTTTAGCTAAAGCTGTCATCTATGAGATGCATCCCATGACTCTGGAGAATGGATTAGTAAGATGATTTCATATAATGCAAAGAGCTCTAGTGGACTTTGGACACTAGGACCCGTGACTCTGGAGCCAAGCCCACCACTGTCACCTTGGCCAAGCTGCTTTCCTTCCTCGGCCCTCAGGCTTCCAGCCTGCACAGTTAGAGCCTGGGGCCACCTGTCAGTACTGACAGCTGACCACTGGATTTCATTCATGGCCAAGACTCCTCAGAAGAAAGAGTTTGCCCACCCCTGGGTGGACATCGATGGGACGTTTTCTGAATAGGGGTGCTGGCAAGCGGTGGGCGCTGTCCCAGCACGCTGCAAGGTAGGAGGTTGGCGTGGGAGGCAGTGCCAGATTGGAAGGATAAACCCAGAAGCCGAAGGCAGCCTGCAGCAGCTTCTCGCTTGGGCCAGAGCTAGAGCATGCATCGGGTGTAGACATGACAGCACCAGGGTCCTTTCCTTGGTCTCTTTTTAAATCTGGTGGCTTTGCTTCCCTCCTAGACTCACTCATCTTCTGTCTCTTTCACCTTTTATTTCTCTAAATGCCCATCTGCTTAAAAGCTATAACTCTCGAGGCTCAGTACCCGGCAGGAACAACGACGATAAATGGAAAGAAATGGTCTAATCCTCCGTTTTAAGGCTCTGAGATCAAGGACACCTGATGCTTGGGGACAGGCTGGCTATAGATGTGACCAGCTAGCCTTGGAACCTGGTCCATGGGGAGGCCTTAATCCCTGCTCTCAAGTCAAAATAATGATGCACTCGTGTTTTGCCAATACTTAAGAGGGTCTGGCTGCTGGAGGTGACTTTTTAAGGAGCCTTGCCTGCCTGCACAGTGAGTGACTGCTTCCACCCTAATTTGGTCAGCCTGATCTAGAATCGTTGTGCACAGGGTTGGGAGCCCTAGCTGAGCACATTTATGGGGCCTCCTGACCTCTGTGGTTTGGGTTACTTCACCTCCACTAGCTGTTGCCTGGAAGCCCCAGACTTAGTTCTTTTGGTGAGTATGAGCTTTGGGGGTTGTGTATGGGGTGGGTCTTCCATACCTACTGCACACAGAGGCTCCATGTCCTGCAGAATCTCACAGGACTTGTTAGGGACTCGGGGCTTTCTCCTAAGTCTACCAGAAGCCCTGGCAAGGTTTTGAAGAGAGGCTCCCAGGATCAGATCTGGGTTTTGCACAGACCACTCTGGCTTATGGAATGGGACTGGAGGGTAATCGAGGGCATAAGGGGAGGCCAAATTAATCCAGGAGTCCAGGGGAGAGGCAGCGGTGGCCTTGACTGGAGTGTGGCCACGAGACTGGGAGGAAGATGACACATTCTAGCAGGTGGACTCACAAGGACTTGGTTTCAGTAGGCTGGGGAGCATGAGAGGTGGAAGGAATAAAAGATCACTCCTCTTTCTCCGGCTCAGGAAACTGGGTGGTGCCATTCATTGAAATAAGAAACAATGAAAAAAATCAGAGGTGGGGAAGCTACAGTGAGCTTAGGTAGGACACGCAGAGCTGGAGGTGACAGCCTTTTATCCTAAGGAGTTTCCACAAGGAACTTGGGTGTGTGCGTCTAAAGCTGAGGAAAGAAGACTGAGCAGGAGACAGAAATAAACGTGTCTTCCTGGAACGGACCCGCAGTCACTCCTCATTGATTTCAAACTGTGCTTCGCAGATATTGCATGTTTTACAGATTGAAAGATTTTGGCAACTCTACACCAAGCAAGGCTACCCATGCCATTTTCCCAATAGCACATGCTCACCTCCTGTCTGTGTGTCGCATTTTGGGAATTCTTGCACTATTTCAAACATTTTCACTATTATTATATCTCTTAGGGTGATCTGTGGTCAGTGATGTTTGAGGTTACTATTGTGATTATTTTAGGGAGCCATGAACTGCGCCCCTATAACATGGCAAACTTAATCGATCAATGTTGTGACTGCTCTGGCTGCTCCTCCATCTCTCTCCCTCTCCTCGGGCCTCTCTGTTCCCTGAGACAGGACAGTATTGAAATTAAGCCAATTAATAACCCTACCATAGTCTCTAAGTGTTCAAGTGGGAGGAAGACTCACATATATCTCACTTTAAACAAAAAGCTAGAAATGATTAAGCTAAGTGAGCAAGGTATGTCAAAAGCAGAGATAGGCTGAGAGCAAGGCCTCTTGCACCAAATAGTTAACTCAAGCTGTGAATGCAAAGGAAAATTTCTTGAAGGAAATTTAAAAGTGCTACTCCAGTGAACACACCAATGATAAGAAAGCAAAACAGCCTTGTTGCTGATATGGAGAAAGTTTTAGTCATCTGGATAGAAGATCAAACCGGCCGTGACATTGCCTTAAGTCAAAGCCTAATCCAGAGCAAAGCCCTAACTCTCTGCAATTCTATGAAGGCTGAGAGAGGTGAGGAAGCTGAAAAAGAAAAGTTTGAAGATAGCAGAGGTTGGTTCATGAGATTTAAGGAAAGAAGCCATCTCCATAACATACAAGTGTAAGGTGAGGCAGCAAGTGCTCATGTAGAAGCTGCAGCAAGTTATCCAGAAGATCTACCTAAGATCATTGGTGAAGGTGCCTACACTAAACAACAGATTTTCAATATAGACAAAACAGCCTTCTATTAGAAAAAGATGCCATCTAGGACTTTGATAGCTAGAGAGAAGTCAATGCTTGGCTTCACAACTTCAAAAGGACAAGCTGATTCCCTTGTTAGGGGTTCATGCAGCTGGTGACTTTAAGCTGAAGTCAATGTTCATATACCATTCTGGAAATCCTAGAGCCCTTAAGAATTATAATCAATCTACTCTGCCTGTGCTCTATAAATGGACAACAAAGCCTAGATGACAGCACATCTGTTTACAGCATGTTTTACTAAATATTTTAAAGCCACTGTTAAGATCTACTGCTCAGGAATAAAAGGTTCCTTTCAAAATATTACTGCTCCTTGACAATGCAGTGGTCACCCAAGAGCTCGGATGGAGATATATTAATACAAGGAGATGAATGGTCTTTTCATGCCTGCTAACACAATATCTATTCTGCAGCCCATGAATCAAGGAGTAATTTCTACTTTCAAGTCTTATTATTTAAGAAATACATTTTGTAAGGTTATAGCTGCCATAGACATTGATTCTTCTGATGGATTGGGACAAAGTAAATTGAAAACCTTCGGAAAAGGATTCACTATTCCATTCAAGATGCCATTAGGAACATTCATGATTCATGAGAGGAGGTCAAAATAGCAACATTAATAGGAGTTTGGAAGAAGTCGATTCTAACCTTCATGGATGACTTTGAGGGGGTCAACACTTCAGTGGAGGAAGTCACTGCAGCTGCCATGGAAATAGCAAGAGAACTAGAATTAGAAGTGGAGCTTAAAGATGTAACTGAATTGTTGCAATCTCAGGATGAAACTTGAACAAATGAGGAGTTGCTTCTTACGGATGAGCAAAGAAAAGCAGTTATTTGAGATGGAAACTACTGGTGGTGAAGGTGCTGTGAACACTGTTGAAATGACAACAAAGGATTTAGAATGTTCCATAAACTTAGTTGATAAAGCAGAAGCAGGTTTGAGAGGACTGACTCCAATTTTGAAAGAAGTTCTACTGAGGATAAAATGCTATCAGACAGCATCGCATGCTACAGAGAAATCTTTCATGACAGGAAGAGTCAATCAGTGCTGCAAACTTCATCGTTGTCTTATTTTAAAAAATTGTCACAGCCACCCCAACCTTCAGCAACCACCACCCTGATCGGTCAGCAGCCATCCACACGGAGGCTAGATGATCCACCAGCAAAAAGTTTATGACTTGCTGAAGGCTCAGATGATCCTTAGCATTTTTTAGCAATAAAGTGGGTTTTTTTTCATTAAGGTATGCACATTGTTTTCTTAAACATAATGTTATTGCACACTTCATAGACTACAGTATAGCATAGACATAACTTTTGTGTGCACTGGGAAACCTAAAAGATTAGTGTGACTCTTGCTTTATTGTAGTGGTCTGGAACTGAACCTGCAACATCTCTGAGCTGTGCCTGTATCTGCCACCAGAGAGCCATTGCTTGCAGGTTTGGCCTCCCCTCACCCTGATTTTATATGGAGATTAAACTCTCTGGGTACGGCTGATAAGCCGAAAATTAGGGTGACAGTCACAGAGCCTTAGAGTGATCGAGCTGGAAGGGGCTTGGATGGGGTGGGTGACTGGAGACCTGGCCTAGCATCTCCATTGGGGCACAGTAGCTTAACGAGTCACGTTCACTACACTAACATCAATGTAAACACAGTGAGTTATAATACGGTCCCCTAAGCAGGTGGGGAGGCGCAGACCACAGAGTCCACGTCCTTACCAGGGAAGGTGCAGGTCCCCCCAGGAGGGGCTGGGTCCCCGTCTCAGAGAGCAGGGCGACATGTTCACACTGATGGGTGTGGACTGTCGGATCACAGGGCCCCGTGCTGGGGCTGCCCTCTCAGATGCTTCCAGAAGCCACTTGACACGAACAAGTCCGGGGTACTGCATGGTAACAGCAGGGGACCGACAGTGGCCGCCAGTCCACAGGCAAGAGTGGCTTTCCCGGTCCAGCGTGTGCCCCCCGGTGTGAACAGGACAACCCCAGGTCACACAGCCAGTTTCAGGCCAAGTCCAGCCTCAAGTTCTTCGGACTCCTGTTCCACTACTCTCTTGACTACTCTGGAGCTGCTCCCTCCCTCTGGAGGTCCGCTTAAAGAGGAGGATATGCATTTTTCCATAACCTCACTACAACGCTATCTACCATTTTCCCAGACTCCTCCTTTTACACAGAAGAACACGGAAATCCAGAAATAAAAACCAGAGGGCCCCCCCCCACCCTGGCTGCAGTGGCAAGACCAGGGCAGCACCCGGGCCGCCCGGGCACGGCTCCAGCCTGGGTCTCCCCAGTTCCTTAAGCACTCGGCCCACTCCCTGGGTGAGGGCTATATTCAGCTCACGGTGAATCGCTGAAATATTCTGTTCCTAAGCATATCCGACAATCCAAATTATGGTGCCCACGACCAGCCCCGGAAGCCACATCACCTTAAATCTTCTCTCCACGGGGGCCTGACTCACCAGCCTGGCAGGTCGCTTCTCTTCTCTGATGAATGGTAAACACAACCTCGGCAGGCACGCAGCCCCGCCAGCCAGTTCTGATTTGTTCTGCTAATTGGAGCCGGGGCAAGGCTGGCATGACACCGTCTGTCAGTCGAGTAGCGAGCAGCGTGGGAGGGCAGAGCGCAGAACTGAGAGTTCAGGAGCCCTGGCTGAGGGTGGCGCCTTACGAGCTGGTTGGCCTGGAGGGAGAGGTGAAGTTCTCTAAGCCTCGCTTTACTCATCTGTGAAGTGGGCATCACGAAACCTGCCGCCTAGATTTTGCCAATGTTCATAGTCCAAAAGGGGATTAGAGTCTACTAAGGCAGATAAAATCTGATGCCCTGGCTTAAAATCTCAAAAGGACCCCATTGAACACATGCTAAAGTCCAAAATCAGTTCCAAGCAAGTGCGATCTGGCACCAGCAACCTTGGCCACTTCCCTCTGTGCCACCTTCCTCCCTGCTCTTGACAGGAGCCTCTGGCGTTTATTGAGCGCTTACTGTGTCCCAGGCACTGTGCTGAGCACTTTGCACTTGTTCATTCGTATATGTCTCCCAACATTCTTATAAGAGAGGTACTGTTATCCCTAACTTGACAAACTGAAAAAAAAAAAACAAGCTAGGGCCCCAAAACTCCCACTGGTGAATGAGACGATTGAGTTTGGAACCAACTCTGGCTCCAGGGCCTGTGCCTTTACCTGCCACACTGTCCTGCTGCAGGACCCCACCAGACTTCTCAGGAACTCTTCCACTCACACGTGCTTCCTTGCCTTCACCTTTTGCTTAAAGGGGTCCCCTGCTCGGAAGGCACTGCTAGCTGAGCAAACCAACGCCTGCTTGCAGTGCCACCCCCAGCCCCACCTCCCCGCAGGCCCTCTCTTCTCTCTCTGCTGGGCTTGCGTGGCCTACAGGGCAGTGGCCGGAGGTGCTACTCTCGCACTGCATGCCCACTGCACACTGCCACGGCAGACAAGTTGTGACTCGTGTTAGCACACTTTGCCACGTACTGTCACCGGCTCCATCTCCTCGAATACTGGAAACTCCTTGGGAAGAGGGGTCTCGTTTTATGCATCTCACATGCCTGGGCCCCAGCGGCAGCCCACAGCTAGTGGGTGCTCCGTCTGTGTTGTAGGAGGAAAGAAGGAAAGCAGGAAGGGAGCAGGGGCGAGGGAGGAGTAGCGGAGGGAGGGGGAGGATGAGAGGGAGGGAGAAATGAATTTGCAAATGTGTTTATTTAGTGAATGCTGTAAGAAGGGGTCAGCAGACTGAGGCTCTATCCAAACCATGGCCTGTTTTTGTAAAATCCCAAACTAAAAATGGTTTTTGTATTTTTAAAGTGTTGCCAAAAAAAAAAAGAAGAAGAAGAAGAAAATAAGCAAAGACTATATGACAGAGACCATAGGTGGTGTCGCAAAGCCTAAGATATTTACTACCTGGCCTTGTGCAGAAAAAGTTTGCTGATCCCTGGCATAAGAGGACGCAGACTTCCCACAGAGTCTGGGTAGGAAATCAGAAAACATCAGCCTTGGAAACTTGAACCAACGAGATGAGATCAGTACCTACCCCAGGATGCAAACCACCAGTGCGGTGATTTATCGGTGCGCGGCCGCCGTGCCGATAAGGCCAGGCTGGGCCCGTCCCTCCCCCTCCGCGTGGAGTCTGGGGGGCCTCTCTGGGAGGAAGGCATAAATCTAAACAGCAGCTCACGGAAGATAAACTGAAATCTTGGAAGCCCACCTGCCTGTCGCAGGGCAACGTTGTAAAGACATCTGTCTTTAGGGGCTAATAGAATCACTTAATAAGGGGAGAAATGGAGAGTCGGGTATCAGGAGTGCAACCCCAGCCTGCAGGGGAAGAGGATGCTGGGAGCAGCCAGTCCGAGGGGTCCAGGCCCCTGGACTCTGACTGCAAGATGCATCCTAGGTGGGTCTGGCTGTTAATATCCTGTCCCCTCCATTGGCTTTGTTTCCTGAAGAGGCTTTGGTTGGCGGTTGGCCTCCCTGCCGGGAAGACGATGTTCTGTCCAGCTGGTGCGCTGGGCTTACGTCTCCTCCACACAACAACCAGGCTAACCATGCCAGTGCTCTTTATTGAGTGCCTGCCGCGTGCCCTGGGCAAGGCGCCTTTTTATTTACACTATCTCAGAGCTGGGTATCTCTATGCCCATCTTGCATATGAGAAAACTGAGGCTTGGAGAGATCAGCGAGCTTATCCAAAGGCACATATCTATAAAGTACCAAAAAAATATATGCCCTGGTTTATTGCTTTCAAATCCTGATTCTCTCCATAGGACTATACTAGTGTGAATCAAGGGAATTCATATGTATTCATTGATGTCTGGGGCAGGCTTAGAGATGAGAGTGTCTCTCTTCTCTCTCTCTCTCACTCTCTCTTTCTCTCTCACACACACAGACCAATGACATAGGTTTTTGTCCAGCTTCTGTTCTATCTTCTACTCCTAGATCCCAGTATGCTGAGACCCTGTCCTTACCCCAGACTGCATGGCTGGAAACCTTGATATTCATTTTTCCATTTTATCAAAACCCTGCTGATCTCATATTATATGCAGAGATTTTTTTAAAAAGCAGTCCCTTTTTTAAGGAGTTTGCACTCTAGTGAGGGAGGTAGACAAATAAACTAATAAAAAGCAGGATGATGAGTTACGAGAGATGTTCTCCCCAGCCTTGGGCCCTGGGAGGGGGGCTTCCCTTAGGAGGTTACACCAGGGCTAGGACGCCAAGGTTGAAAGGGCCCACAGGGGTGGGGGCAGAGAAGGGTTCGTGGGAAATCCAGGCAGGGAGATCAGGCTGTGCTGAGACTGGAAGGCTAGCAAGATTTGAAGTCTGCAATGCATTTGGAATGGATGGAGCTTAAGATGAATCTGAGGACGTAGCAGGAGCCGGATCCCAGGGGGGTCTTTGCAATATGCTGAGGGGTCTCTGCTTCGTGCTAACGATGATGGGGAGCCATCAAAGGGCTTAAGTGGAAAGTGGTTTGGCCAGACTCTTAAGTTTGAAAGATCCTGTGGCTTCATACAGAGATGGATTGAGAATGCAAGATCAGCTGATAATCTATAGATCTAGCAACAAACAGCAAAGTTCAAACTGGAGGAAAAGCAAAGGCACAGAAGGAATTAATCGCAGGATAGCTGGGTGGTAGAATCAGCAGGTTTGGTGGTCTGTTGGGTGTGAGAGGTGAAGGAGAGAGAGGGGTCTAAGCAAACACCCTGCCTAGTCCTTGACAAAGCTCCTTCTCTTCCAGAGCGCTGGACTCGTAGTCCTGTTCTCTCAGCCACTGACAGGGGTCTCTGTTGTGGTGCTCAGACCCTCTGGCATCTCAGTGCTGCTGTTCCCTTGGTATTACACCCACCTAGACTACTGCTGACATGCCCTGCCCACCATACTGAACGGCCCTGCACGCCTGCACCAAACCCAAATTAGTGACCCATACTAAATATTCTCTATCGAACTCCTTGCCATACATTGTTTCAGCCCTGAGCCAGGTCCCTTTCCTAAGCCCCATCCTTCTGCACCCAGCTTTCTTCACCTTCTCCACTGAGCCGAGCCACGCCCTGCCGCAGCCACTCGTGCCAGCTCCGACACAGCCGATGCCGCCCTCCACGCACCGCCCCGCACAACCCCACGCAAAGCTGGAAGAGAGAAGGCTGATATGGTAGATTCGAGCTCTCTTGACAGCTGGCAACAATGGACCTGAACCAACAGGATGAAATTTAGCAGAGATAAATGTCAAGTTCTACATATTGAGCCCAGGAATCAGTCACGGGGACAGGGTGGAGAGAGCTGATTTGCAGGGATGATAAAGGAAACACGTGGGGGGCGGGGGGAGGGGTTCCTGGCCAACAGCGGAGCAGTCACCAAGAGCGTGAGGCAGCAGGTGCATTGCAAAGGCACTCACCCAATTTGAGGCTAAGCCAACAGCAGAGTGTCCAGGTAGAGACACATAGCCAGGTGACAGTCAGGACTGCTTAGATCCCAAGGAAAATGCAGTGTCTAGCTATGGGCACTACCAGAAGAGCAAAAAGAGGTGATGATTATCTAGGAACAAATTCTGAAAACTTATAGGGAGGGTGGATGGAAAGATGGCTGTCAGGCCTGGTGACCAGGTAATGCTTGCTACTGTCCTTATTTCCCCCTTTCCCTAGTTGCTGAGTTCCTAGAGGATTTCCTGGAGTCTGGGGCTCTGCCTCTTGGGAAGCGCAAATGTTTCCTCCCTAGCTCCCCCTGCATTTCCTTGTCTCCCCTTCCCCGTTCTCCTGGCGGGGATGGGGTGTGGGAGCTGCCTCTGGTGTGTCTGGAATGGGGTCCTTTCCTCTCAAGCTCTCCGAGCTCAGGGGAGGGTGTCTGGTGTGACTTCTCTCCCCATTTCTCCTCCTGATCCTGGCACATGGAGTCAGCAGGGTCCCCAGGGCCAAATCCTGTGTTTTCCAGAAGAATAAAGGGCTCAGGAAAGGACTGTGGCTTCCTCAAGGTCACAGAGCTCTTTGGTGGCAGAGCTAGGATTAGAACTGTCGTCAGTCCAGTGGCCTTTCGGGTCTCTCTTCTCCTAACCCAACCATCCACTGACCTCCAATGGGGTTTGAATGAAGGAAGGAGAATACAAGGAGGGGGAGGGGATAGAGAGGAAAAGGAGGAGAAGGAGGAGGAGGAGGCTGCAGCAGCAGGAAGCATAGGCGCTGCAGACCAGCAGCTGAGCACATAGGAAGGAGAAGCCTGGCTCAAGGGTGCTGTGTCCCACCAACGTGGTTGCCTCTGTTGCTGGAGTGAAGTGGCCAGCATCTTGGCTAGTTTTCCTGGGGAACCCTAGCTCCCAGGAAAAACCTTGATCCACCCCCTCACTGCTCCCTGAGGCATGAGATCGGGCTCACCTGGGCTCAGGATAACCTGAACCCCTTTTCCCCAGTTCCCCCAGGTAGGGTGGGGCTGGGGAGCACCACTGCCTTGATTTCCAGCAACAGCTGCCCCAGGACAGGTATGAAATAGAAGAGGTAAAGTTTTGCCTTTAATGACCCCACTGCTCTTTTCATCACAACTTTTAACCTCAAACACCCGGCAATCTTATCGTCATGATGACCATTTTCTCATCCCCAACACCTGCCCATGTGCACAGCACACAGTAGGGCGTATACTTCACAGACCACTTCCATGTGCATTGTCTTCCCTGGCCCTTCCGATCACCTGTGAGTTGGTCCCTGGAGAAGCCGAAGCCCAGGGGGGCTCCTTGACTTGCCGAGCTCAAGCCAGGTCTGGCCGATCACCAGGTATCATTGGTTTTGCTTCCCAGGCCAAGGCCATATTTCTTTCTTAAATGTGCCATCCTCACATTATAAAATAAGTTCATGATCGCATTTTAATGTTCCATTTTTACAACTCCACGGCGAGAGGCTCCCTTTGGATATACAAAAGGAAAAGGAAGGGTGACGTGTGGAATGCAAGCAGACAGAGGGACAATCTAGAGTCCAGAGAATTTAAAAAGTCATAGAAGGAAATAAAGATGTGATTAAGGCCGACCCATTTTAAAGATGTGATCGCTGGGACCCGGAGAAAAAGGAGTTGACCTCCCAGAAACGTAGAGCTGTTTAGTGGCATGGTTGGGATCATGACTTGGTTCTCTGGGTTCCTGCCATGCCATGAGCTCGGACCCTGGTCCAGTGCGGCTGTTGACACTGAGTGTTTAGGAATCTGTCAGCTTTCATCTGCCATTCTCCCAAGCTCTGCTCGGCCTTCAGGTTACTATGCCGCATACACACCTGTGTTCCCCAAGAGCTCCTCGGAGAAGCCGGGCATCTAATTGCTCCACATCCTCCCAGATCTCCAGGTGCCTGGATGTCTCTGTGGCCCCCAGGGCACTGGTGCTCAGGCCGAGAAGGAAAACCCACCTCCTGTCCCCACTGCCTTTCTAGGATGACACTCACCCTTATTCTTGCCATCACCCCGTTTCTCAGAAACTAGGTCCTGTTTCCATGCTCTACCATCCTCTTTTTGTAGAGTATCTGTGTCCACGTGATGTCACCTCCCTGTCCCTTGAAGTCGTGGCCCTATCTCGCCCATCCCTTTTGGACACCCCCACCTCATCCCCTAGATCTTGACAGTAGCCTGGAACTCACTGGATTGGCCACAGGCCCGCTTGGATCTCTACTCTGGGGGGTCAGCGTCCACCCTGAGGACACCTCTGCTGTCACCGAGCCGTGATCAGTCTGCAAGCAGGCAAAGCCATTGGCCAAGGAGACACCAGCCCCCGTCTTCCCCAGGGTTTATTTTCCTGTCGCCAGCCCTCCTAGCTTCTCCAACTCCCCTGACCCCCCAACCCAGCCCTGCCAGCCCCTCCGGCAGCCCCCACCCACCCCCGGCGACATCATGACCACGCAGATAAGTCCAAAGCCTGGCCTGTAATGATCAACACTTGCGTGCACCTATGGACGTAACATTCATAAGGCACTGAGCAGGTTGCGGAGGTAGGGGAGGAGGGGATGGGTAAATTCACACCTAATGGGTACGGCACGTGAAGTCTGGGGCTTGGGCACGCTTGTAGCTCTCTCGCTTGGGAGGTGCAAAGGCAATATATGCAACCAAAGCATTTGTGCCCCCGTAATATTCTGAAATTAAATAAAAGGAGATTTAAAAATAAATAAATAAAAATAAAAGTAGTTCTTCAGACTTAAAAATATCTATATATAGGTTCTAAGGAACTAATTACTTAGGATGGCCTTTTACAAAAAGGGAGGCGAAGTTCCCTGGTGAAATCGATTTGGAAAGCACTGGTTAAACGGAGTGCAACAGGGTGCTTTCCTGCCGGGCTTCTCAGCGCCTCCACTATGCTGATATGCAATGTGCTCCCCGAGCAAATAATACTGAATACAGTGCTTCCAGCACAGATTTGACCATCCCAAAAGACCGATGTTCTCTAGAAACACATTTTAGGATTCAATTATTTAACTTCTTTGCAAATACTAACACTGACAAGTTTTGGCACTGCCACTCGTGTGCTGTGTGGCTTCAGGCAAGCCGCTTTCCCTCTCTGAGCTTCAGTTTTTGCTTGTACACAAACAAATAAATATATGCAAGGTAGGGCTTGGGCAAGATGATCCCTGGAGCCCCCTCTGGCACTGGCATTTTCCAATCCTCTCATCTGTGTTTTCTGACACGCATCTGCACCCTGCCGCTCAGACAGCGGAGATGCTATATACATTGAGAACAGCATGGCGCTAACCAAGACTGGCGTACAGTGAGATTCGAGGGATGACTTTGTGGGTGGCCGGGATGCTTTCTAGATGCGGGAAATTGCTTTTATTGAGGCAGCATCACGTGGCCGTTAACAGAGCGCAGAATCCTCAGGGACTGAGAGCGGCTTGCAACTCAGAGACAGACAAGCCCCGCTGGGACGGTGAGGCCGAGGGAACCCCGAGGGATTCGGGCACCGCCAGCTCCCCGTGCGGATCAGGCAGACGCAGGGAGGCGTCAGAGCGCCTGTGTTCATCCAGGAGGCGGCGTTACCTGGGAGGTGCCCCAGTGGTCACCTTGGAGAGAGCTGCGGGAGGCAGCTGTAGACACAGGCATGGACCACGCAGAACACTGGGCCTGTTGGGTTTTGAGGGCTTTTCCAATCCTGGGCCTGCTGGGAGTCCTTTGAGCGCCTTCTGTGTGCAATCTGCTATTCTAGGTGGAGAGAACAAAACAAATCTGAAGAAAACGCCTCTTTCACCATTAAGGGGTATAGTATTTCTCACATTATTCACAGGTTCTGAGGAAGACTGGCCCTTTTGATATTCTGGGACAAAGGTATTTTATCATCAGATAGGTTTCAGAAATGTTGCCCACATGTATCCCCTACCTCCTGGAAATCCTCAACCTGCATCAGCATGTTAAAGGCTCTGAGAAGTACTGCAGCCAACCTACCTACCTAATTGGTTCATTCAAATTCACTGGGCCATGGAACATCTTTTTTTTTTTTTTGAACACCTTCTAACGGAGCGTAGCATTACTCTTTTCTACCATGCGAACTGCAGCATGTCAGATTGGGAATGGACCCTACGGGGACTGTCAAGCCAGGCCCCCGTGCCTCAGACGACGGGGGCTCTTCTGTGGGCCATTGGCGTGATCTGGAGTGGGCCAGTCGAAACCGGTCTCTGGGACTTGTTGGGCTGCCTTGGATTCTTGACCGGGACCCTAAGGCTGTGATCCCAGAGTAGGCGGCTGCCGTGTTGTCCTGCATGTCATGACTGTGCTGCCGTGCTGCTGTCACAGGAGGGAACTGTGCCCCCGACCCCCCAAAAAAGAGGAGAGATAAAAAGAGAACGTGCCAACAGGGTGTATTCATAATTACAGTTGCCACCATTCCTGGAGGTGCTGTGATTCTTACTGTTCTTCCTTCTATTTTTTTGGATGCAGTCCTAGGCTCTCTCCAGGAAATTCTTTTCCCTTCTTTTTCTTTCTTTCTTTCTTTCTTTCTTTCTTTCTTTCTTTCTTTCTTTCTTTCTTTCTTTCTTTCTTATTACACCATTTAAGTCAAAATTCTAGAAAACCTACCTGAACTGGTGAACTTGTGGGCCCAGGTAACTTACCAGTCTAGACGGCGAGAGAGTTTGGGCCAGGCTGGCCACAGGTGTGCAAACCCCATCGCCAGGGCCTCGTATCTTCCTCCCCGTCTCTCGGCAAGGCTTCCTGTCTGCGACCTCGGCTCTCAGAACGGCTCACCCTCGCGGTGACAGACACGGCAGCAGCTGCTCCAGCTTCAGCTGCGACCCAACAGAGGGCAGCCCCAGTGCAGCGTGGGTGGCGAGAGCCGTCAGGTGTCACTCTGGCTGCCCCAGCTCGGGGCCCCTGCCCACCCCATCAGTGTCCCCAGGAGTATCCGTCTCCCAGGGCTGCCGTAACCAGGTACCGCAGACGGGGCGGTTTAAGCCTCAGAAATGTACCGTCGCGCAGTTCTGGAGCCTGGAAGTCCAAGATCAAGGTGTCGGGCAGTCCCTTCCGAGGGCCGTGAAAAGGGATCTCTTCCCTGCCTCCCTCCTTGGCTTATAAGACGCATCAGCCCCCGTCCCTGCCTTCATGTTTCCGTGGCGTTCTCCCCGAGTCTGTGAGTCTGTCTCGTCACGGACTGTTCTTTCATGAGGACACCCAACTCCAACACGACCTCATCTTAACAAATTGCATCTGCAAACAAAGGCCCTATTTCCAAACGAGGTTGCGTTCTGAGGTATAGCCGAGTAGGACTTCAACATGCACATTGGAGGGGGACACGGTTAACACGAGGGGAATGTGCCTCCCCAGTTGGCTTGGGTGCGAATCCTGGGCAATCAGCCTGGAGCTGCTTGTGCCTGGCCCTCGGGGATTGCGAGCAGAGCAGAGGTGGATACCCCCGTCTCCAACAAACAACAGAGAGCCGGCGAGGGCTGGAAGTGGGGGGCCGTGGACACTGGGAGGCAAACCACGGCTGCCCACTGCCTAGTTAGACTTGGGTTTCATCACTTACAGCCAGAAATGGCCCGAGCGGTGCACCTGCCTCCATTGCTCAGCCCCACTCCTAGTCTCACACACAGGTCTGTGAGCAAGGACCCGATAAAACCAGGCGCTTGCTATAGTCCTGATGTCCATTCTGCCTGGAATGCTCGTTCCCTGCTTCTCTAACAAACCCCATGCGCGTCCTCCATTACCCCACCTAATAGCGCCTCCTCCCGAAGTCTCTCCCCAAGGCCCCTGGCACACACACCCCCTCTTTCCTTTTTGCTTCTACAACAGTTGGAAGACATGCATTCTAGCACCTTTCACACTGTATTATCTTCTGTTTCCATGGACTGGGAGCCCTGAGGGCAGGCTCTGTGCCCTACACGTCCCCATAACCCAGGACCCCCCGGCCCGTGCCTGGACCAGCACAAGGGCCCCGTGAATCTTGCCCCGAGCAGCTCCGTGCACGCGGGCCTGGCCTCCCCGCTGTCTCCCCTGGACTGGGGTCTTTCTGCACCGACACTTGTCCATCCCGGCTTCCTTCCTCTTCCCTCGCCCATAACAGTGCTTCCAAACAGGCTCACTGTCTCCTGAGCAGTCAGGAGTCTCTGAGCATAACATACCACCACCCAGGAGCCCTCAAATGCCCCCTCACTGGCCCCACCCACAGCAGCCTCGCTCCACCCTGCACGAGTCCCTGTCTTGCTCTGGGCTGTTTTGACATTTAGCTCTCCAGGGACAAAATCACTGTCCGAGCCACTGGCGTTGTCTCAGAATCACAACCAGCTTTGCATAATTTCTCAATGGTTGCTGTGGGCATGCTCCTGCCCCAGGGGGCAGGACACCCAGACCCCACACACGGATGTGTGAGTTCAATGACTGTGAGTACATCTCCTCAGTCTCTGTGCCTCAGTTTCCTCATCTGAAAAATGGGGGCGATTCTGTCAGTTTCCAGAAGTGCTTTGTGGACCAAAAGGCTCTGTGCACACAACTTTCTTGATCTCCTTGCTCAGTGAGAACTGCTGTTGGACCCGGCCTCCTCTGAGGAAGTTTCCTGGCTATCACCACCCACTGTGATTGTCCCCTTATTTCAGGAGGATCACTTGTCACATTCCTTTAGTTCAGAGCTTGGGGGAGGCCCTTGTGGGGAAGAGAGGCGCCTCCACCTGACCTCGTAGTGGCAATCTCTGACTAGCTGTGTGGCCTTGGGCGAGCGACTTAACCTCTCTGTGCCTCCTTTCCTTTATCTGCACAGAGAGTCGGGACCTTCTCCTCCCAGGGCTGTGTGGATGGACTCGTGCAGCAGGTGGAGGCCAGCACAGTGGCACCCTCTGCTCCTCTGCCCTCACTCCCCACCCCTGGTGGGACAGGCTCCTTGCAAGATGGGAGGCGGAGAGCATTTCAGATCAGAACGAGACTCCTCTGATCTTTCTGCTACTTCAGGGCACTCACGAATCTCAGGAAAGTCTGTTTCTGCTGCCCGGCCCTTTCCTTAGAGGCCCCTCAGCCTTGCCCTCGGGCCCTTCCCCTGACTTCCTGGTCTTGTAAAAATGAAAAGAACAAGATGCTTCAGGAAAACTGCCTGCTGTTTCTATCTCCCAGGATGGCCCTACGTGGAATAAGACAGAGGAGGCAGCCGATTAGAAACAGGCCTTTGGGCTCTTTCTCCAGGTGCCCATCTGGGTTCCTGACCCGGAACCAGGAAGGTTTGACCCACAGGGAGACGGTGCTCTCGGGAGGGCTGGGAAGCTGTGCACTCATTCACTCATTCAGTATGCACTGAGCATGCGCTGTGGGCAGCCAGGCAGCGTGCTGGGCTCGGCGGGTACAACGGGGAACAAACAGCCACGGCCCTGTTCTCAGGAAGCTCACGGACGACCAGGAGAAAGGACATTAAAAAGGCCACGTAACTATATCCCTACCTGCACCTGTCCCCCAATCCAAACCACTAGAAGGTGAGGGCATTTGAATTGTCGGGTGACGGCTGGAAACTGAGCCCTGGCAAGTCCCTGAGCTGTGACATTAGCTGTGGACAGAGCACTGCCACGCCCCGGGCACCAGGGATAAGAATCAAAAATGAGACGTGGTTCCTGTCCTCGAGAGAGCCCAGTCTGCCGAGGGAGACAGCCCGCGGTGGGAGGGGGCTCCTGACCCAGGTGACACAGGTGCTGTGGAATCACAGAGACGGGGTGACCACCACGGCCTTGGGGGCAGTGGGGAAAAGACTTCTTGGAGAATTGAGTCTGAGCGGACTTTTGCCACCCTGTCCCCTTTATACCCATTTCCAACAGTCTGGTCCAAGTGATCATCCTCTCTCTCTCCTAGAGGATGCCCGTGGCTTTCTCTCCTTCCACCTTTCCCGCCCTCTGGTCTGCTCCACAATGCTGCTGGCGATGTCCCCGTAAAGCCAATCAGGTGGAGTCACTGCCCCGCCCTGAGTTCTATAAGGCATGACAGGAGCTTCTAGGGAAAGACTGGGATGTCCACGCCACCTGCGCTCCACCTGCTTCTAGGCTTCCACTGCTGGTTCCCCCTTCCCCATTCTCTGCCCTTCCTCGAGCTGCTCGGAGCTGCTGTACATACTGTTCTTTGTAGGTAGAATGTTCTTCCCTCCCTTCCAGCCAAGCTAATCCACCCTGACAACTCTGCTCACTGTCCCCTTTGCAGGACTGCCTGCCCCCAAGGCTGGTCTGCGCTGTCCGGCTCTGCACAGGCCTGGCTCCCAGCCAGGTCCCCCCACAGGGCAGGTGCGCAGGAGGCTGGCCTTTCTCAGGCCCCCCTCCCCCACGCTGGCTGGGGAAAGGCAGCGGCGTCCAGTGAGTCGGGGGAGTCTGGTCCCAGCTCGCCCTTCTCTGGCCAAGGGCCATGGGCTCTGCACAAACCTTTCCTTTCCTTTCAGAGCCTCAGTTTCCCAGACTACAAGAGAAAGTTGAGTCAGGTGTGCTGTAAGAGTCTCCCACCTATGGGAAGGATGTCTTGACGACAATGACTTCCACAGTGGGTAGCCAGTGGGTGAAAGGAGGGTAGTTACGGGGTACACAGTGGGGTCAGTGAGGTTGGTACCAATCAGACAGGTAAATCCCAACCCGGGAGCCGCTGGTCCTCCTGGAGTGTCATGGGCTCCGCATGCAGGTGCCTGGACGTGTCTCTCAGCTAAGACCCACCCCGGGCTGGGGGGAGGGGAGATTGTCGTCTCGGGGGAAGGGTGGCAGCTTCCCAGCAAGGCCAGGACAGATCCATTCTGGGCCCTCCCCAGGGTCAGCATTTTAACAGGAGCTTCGACAGAGCACTACTTCCTGTAACACTGAGGAAAGAACCATAAAAGAAAGCAGAAAAGGGAAGAGGAAGGGAACCAGAATACCAGCCGACGAAAGGAGGCAAGAGGAAATGAGAGAGAGAGGAAGGAAGGGGATTTAGATGAGAAAGGAAAAGCTATGGAGGCTACAGAGGGTCAAAAAGCACCGCGTTCGAGCCTGCTTCCTGGCTGAGAGTCTGCACCGTGGTTGGGCAAAACCGGGGATGTCTTGGGGGAAACTAGGTGAGGAGCACCTAGACCCCTCTGTATCACTTTTCCCAACAGCACTATCTCAAAACAAAACATATAAAGTGGATGTTATCAGAGGACCACAGTTGCAGATACGTGACAAGAGGAACAAGAAGTTTGGGGACAGAGCCCAGCCCCGGCTGCAGCTGGGCCCGGCACCCACCCCGGAGCCCGGAGAGACCAGAACTGCGCTTTGTTCTCGGGGCCCAGTGGCGACACGTGTTTCCCAAAATGCTCTTCTGTGTATTTATGCCTCCGAAGTGTTTGTTTAAAGGAGCCCGTAGCTACTAAATTAGCAGCTTGTTTTCTATTTCTATGACTGCTCATTTGGAAAACTGGATCGACGATAGCTCTGACATAAAAAGAGCCAAAGTTCCAGGGAGAATTCAGCTGCCTGCGGCTGGAAGATTCTGCAGCTCAGAGGCCAGGGCTGGGGCGGGACCCTCGACTCACATCCCCACAGGCCGAGTACGCGGAGGAAAGCGCACCGGGCGGTGATCCGGGCAGCTTCCCCCATTCCACAAGCCCGCCACCCTCTCCTGTGGGAGCTGACCATTGCGGCGAAGGGGCTGTCACGTGTGCAGGTGGGTCACAGAGGGTGCAGAGGTGCAGCGGTGGCGTCTGCACTCCGGCAGGGCAATGCTAGAAGCCAGCCCAAGTCCCAGGCCCACAGTCCCCCGCATCCTTACTCGGGGTCATACAGAACTACAGTTAGGGCCAGCTGCCTGGAATGGGGCAATTAGAGGAAAGGGGTGATCGCTCAACGAGGGCATGTGACCTGGGGCAAGGGGAAGGAAGGAGGACACTCAAGGAGTGTGGTTTTCCGGGTTTCCATGTGGGAGGGATAATGTCAAACTGAAGGATGATCTTTCTCCAGAAAGGACAGAAGAAAACATTATGCTGATTTTAGGTACACTTCCTCTTAGAACCCTCACGTCTCTGTGACACAGGACATTCCCATTTCATAGTTGAGGAAAATGAGGCTAAATAACTTGCTGAAGGCACCACAATGGTAAGCCGCAGAGCCAGGACTCAACTCACAGTTTAACTATCATGTCCTGCCCTCAGTTTCCCCATCTGTCTAATGGGGACAATAAGATCACTTACCTCGTAGAATTGCTGTGAAGATTAAATGAGCTGCAGCATGAGAACCCCTTGGAACCCGCTGCGTAATGCGCACTTAATACGCGCTAGCCGTGTCGTGATTGCATTATTAGTATGACAACTTCCAGCAAGGCCCTATTTTGCCAAGAGACCTAGGACTAATGGCAAATGAAAAGTGGTGAAAGGAACTGGAAATATTTAGGCTGCAAGGAGAAGATTACAGGGAGGCAGGATCTTAATCCTTAAACATCCAGAAAGCTACTATGAAAAAGACAGAGCAGATTTTCTCAGCTCTTTCCTGGAAGGCAAAATTAGGGTCACTAGAAGAAAATACAAGATGTGAGATTTAAGCTCCTCATTGAGGAGACGTTTCTAATAAATAAACTCCCTAGACAGGGGTTTATGTTGCCTCTTGCCTTTCCCTCTTAGGAGGAGCAGGGTGGCCAAGGCAGAGATGCCCACGGGGGAGGGGAGTGAAGCCATAAACGGAGACCTCTGTCCTCCAGTTTCAGGCCAGACTTCTCAGAGAGGAACCTGCCCATCATCCCTGCTGGAGGGATGAGATCTTCCTGCCAGCAGCTCCAAGCCACCGAGACCTGGCCTCCCAGACTGATTTGGCTTCTTCCAGGGTCCAAATTACTATGTCAGACCGGCTCGATGAAAGTAATTGCATATGTTCCTAATGCCGCAATTAAAGAAACTCATTGGCAAGCAGTGTTCAGCAAAAATCCATTTTTAGAGTTTTTCCTTTTTTATTAGCCGCTCTCCCATAGAAATAGTCCATGCATGCAGTAAATCAGAAGCCAATAGGTGGAAACTTTCCGAAAAGCCGGAGGATGCAGAGAACGTGAAAATGAATTGCAGGCAGGGACAGCAGCAAGGCTGAGGGGGGAGATGTGTAAATCCTCCTGACTAGCAGCCCTTGGGCCCGGGTGCCCGGCATCTTGTCACACCTTGGGGGAGGAACCCTGCGTTGGATCCCTCCCTTCCCGATGGCCTGTGTGTATGTTCTGGCTTGGTTGTCCACTAAGAGATCTATTCTGGAGGTTTGATGTCTCTGTGGGTGTAGTTATTGCAAACGAGAGATGAGCAGGGACACAAGAGGAAATAGGACCATTGTGTGGCTGTGTGGCGTGGCTGGCAGAGGAGGACTGGAGGCCATACAATCTGTTGCAACTACATAGTGTGAAAGTGCCCATCAACAGTATGCAAATGGGTGGGCATGACTGTGTTCCAATAAAACTTTATTTACAAACACAGGTACCGTGCTTCCCCAAAAATAAGACAGGGTCTTATATTTATTTTTCCTCAAGAAGACGCCCTAGGGCTTATTTTCAGGGGATGTGTTATTTTTTTTTTTAAGTACGGTACAACAATCTACATTTATTCAAATAGAGTTAAGTCGTCTTCTTCTGGAACATCATCATAACTCTCCAAACCCCGAATTCCATCCTGACTTTCTTGTGACTCTATTTCCTTTAGAACCATTCGCCCCAATCTCTCCTGTCGAGCAGTAGAGCTCTCATGGGGCAGATGAGAAGGGCTGCTCGTCTTCTTTACTGCTCTGCGACGAAATGCATGGGTTGTGCAGACACGCTGCGTAGCCACGCCCATCACTAGGTCTTATTTTCAGGGTTGGGTTTATACTGCTCAAATGCCTAGAAATCCTGCTAGGGCTTGTTTTATGGGTAGGTCTTATTTTCGGGGAAACACGGTAATAGGCCAGATTTGGCTGTTCTAAACGACAAAAGCAAAATAGAAAATTATATTCATTGTGCTGCAACTAAATGAATGCAAATGGTCCAGGAGCAAATGTTTAAGCCAGGAATGGGTAGCGTTAGGACAGTGGAATCCGGGTGGGCTTGTTTCCTTATTTCAGAGGTTAAGCCAGGACTCCCTGGTTATCAAAGTACTCAGGACTCCCACAGACCCTCTGAGGACTGGGCATGAAGGGGCCCAAACTCTCAGGTCCCAGACGTGGTACAACGCTGGGGCATTCTCAATGAATGCTCGGCTAGTGAATGAACACTCAGGAAGACTGGCCTTCCCAGTGCTTTGTCACACTTGGCAGGGTCAGGGCTGTGACCCAGGTGTCTGGTCAGGCAGGTGGAGAAGTCCTCCAGACCAATCAAGTCTCAGGGAGCCTCAGGGCACCCAGCATCAGACCCAAGAAGACTCCACGTCCTAGAGGCTAACTCTGTGTCGAAGTCACACCATCATGGGGACAGAGCATGTCACCAGGAGTAATAGAAGAGCAAGGTAGGGGGGCATTCACTCTGAAGAGGACGGGGTACCCCAGACTTCTTAATGTGGTTTGAGTGGGGCTATTTTGTGCCAAAGACTCAGTGTGAAGTTGGGTGTGAGTTTTAGGGACCTGGTAGGGTTATACAAGAATTCTTTACAGGGGAAACTTTTCGCCATACACTAAAAAAGGGCTACAGTGATCAATTTTATGTTATGTGTGTTTTACCATGATTAGACATAAAAATAAAACCCAACTATATATTCACCAAATGTAGCAGAAGAGCACAAGTACCAAAACAAACACGTTTTACGGCTTGCAAATAAAATACATTAAAAGCAAGTACATTTCTGAACTTGAAAATAAAGAAGGCTCTTTCACAGAGTTCGATAGAGGTGACCCTGATGCCAACACTAGTAATAGAGGCTATGCACGCTGGGCTTTGCAAGACGTGTTTGCGATGTCGGCCGGCTGGCAGAGAGGAAATGAGTTTCCCAAGACCCAGGGATGGCCTGTGGGAAGGTGTGGGGGTGCAGAGGTCCCAGATTAGGGGAGCAGTCTCTCTGGAATGGAGGCATGGCAGGGAGGCAAGTGACATGGCAAGAGGCGATCGGGGTAGGGGGTGAGTGGCCAAGCTTCCAATATTGTCTTGCCTCTCCCTTTGTAAGTAGATACCTAACTTTCTAACTCATAGCTCAGCTCCGTAGAAAAATAGATGCATTTTTCCCATTTATCACTTACCACAACCCTATGGGAGCTGCTGTCATTGTCCCCACGATACAAATGAGGAGGCCAAAGTTTGTCACTTACACCAGGCCCCATGGCTCATAAGTGGAAGAGCCAGGATCTAAAAGCCAGGCTCTCTGGCTCCAAAGCCAGTGCTCTTAGCTGTGTGAGTTTAGACAGATTTCTTAACCTCTCTGAGCCTTGGTTTCAATGGGGGTATCACTGGGGGCTTTCCTGGTCGCCTTGCTGGGGTATCACAGGAGATGGTGGTGGGGAGGTGATCACTGGGGGGCTGCAGTGCCCGACAGAAAGCTCTGAATGTAACCTCATCAGCAAACGGAAGCCACTGCACATTCTGGAACTTTTTAATTTTTAAAAACTCTCTTCTTGGCCCCTGGTAAAAAACGAATTCTGCTTTGCCTGGAATGCTTGTCTGGAAGTGGCTTTCAAAGAAAGCCTCGCAAAATCACATCAGATGGTGTTTGGAAAAATCTCACAGGAATAAGAAAAAAGAAACCCTTCCACGAGGGAGGAAGATTTCAAAAGCTGGCCTGTCTGCACCCGCCTCTCTCTCCCCACCGCATCTCTGCCTGGACGCCGGCTGTGGCTCAGGGCAGCCCACCTCCACTGTGACACCTGCCCTCAGAGGGGACACTCAGCGTCGGTCCCTGTCCCTCAGCGGTCCTCCCTCCTGACTCCTCAGCAAAGTGCCTGACTATGGGGAGAGCTGGCCAGGCAGGAGGGGGAGGGATGGCGGCAGCCCCGTTTCCCCTCCTGGGTCGCTCACTGCGTAGACAATGGGAGGTCAATGTCTGAGGTCCACAGGTCAACCAGGAAGCCCTTCAGGCTGGTTTTATCTCCACAGGCCCCTGTGATGTATCAGGACCCTCCTCCAACGCAAGGCTCTAATGAGGTCCAAGCTATCCCCTTGGAGGGTGGGGCAGGAGATCCCCCGATCCTATCCCTTAATTAATCCCCAGCAGGGACTGAAGAAGACTCCTGACCCCTGCAGCCAGGGCCATAAAAGAAACTCATCCATTCTTTCATTCGACCAGCTTCTCTGGTGCTCAAACCACGTGCCAGGTTCTGGCTGGGGCTCCAGGAAACAGTGGCGGCTCTTAGTGAGCAGGAACAGTTTGATGCCATGACTCAGTTGATGGATTTTGAAGCCAGATCACCTGGATTCAAAGCTGACTCTCCCACAACAGCTGTGTGACCTTGAACAAGTTACTTAACTTCTCTGTGCTTCAGTGGCATCTATGGTAAAAAGGAGTTAATAAGGGCAAGGCCATGAAAACTCTACCTGTCAGGTGTCAGCACTAGTCAGGCATCAGCTATCATCTTTATTGTATCTGGGGCTTGCTGGCTCAGGCTGGGGGGCAGAGAGGATAAGAGAGGTTCAGGTGGTCGGTCTGAGTCAGTGGGAGCTACAGCAACTCAGGAAGGGAGGGAGGAGACTGGCTCTGTGCTGGCAGGTGAAGTCGTGAGCCATAGGCACACCCATGAGCTAAAGGCAGGTGGCAGCAAAGGGGCAGGAAGGGGAAGGCACAGCTGGGCACAGCAGCCCAGATAGCAGGGCCAGCTCTGGAGCGTGACCCAGGAAGGCCTGGATCAGGCCACCTGAGCTATTTATTAACAGCCATGAGTTAGCAGGTTCTCTCACCTGCTACATGCCAGGCTCTGGGTCAGGCATGTCACATTGCATTTTTTTTTTCATTTAAATTCCAAAATATCCCCCAGGTTCCCAAGTCCTATTGTTCCCAGTCTGTCTCCCAGAGGGCATCAGAAGCAAATTCCTTGAAATGACGAAGACCCCCAAGGGGCAGCCAAAAGCGAGCACTTGCGAGACTGGATCCCACGTCACCAGGCTTGGGGGAGCTGGGGCCAAAGAAAGATGGAATGGCGTAAAGGAAAGGATCATGTAAATACCCCATAATGTGTTGGCTCGGTGTCACTTAAGCTTGGTGTCACTTAAGCTTGAGTACCTGAAGAATGCTGCAAGATCCAGAGCGTGCTAACCGTATACGACGCTAAGAGCATAAGAAGCGAGCTATAGTACGCCGTGCCCAGTGGGAGCCTCACTGCACTGTCCAGCCTCACACTGCCCGTTGCACCCTGGCCAGGCAGGCAGTGTGCTTGGAGTCCAGCCCTGGCCTTCCCCGGCCCCTTTGTGCACTCAAGGTCAATTAGAAAGAATCTGATGAACTGATGCCCTCTTAGGAGTTGACACTCTCAACCTTTGAGAACTGTGCCCATCAGATCCAATCATGTCCCCATGTGACTGGTCCAAGCTGAGATGCCCTAGAAATGTATGATACACACTCAATTTCAAAAGACCAAAAAAATAAAAAAGAACACACATTATCTCAGTAAAATTTTTATATTGATAACTAGTTGAAATGATAAAACTCTGGATCTATTGGGTCAAATAAAATATATTAATTTCACCTGCTTTTAGTCTTGCCACTAGAAAGTTTAAAATTCCCCATGTGGCTCGTGTCATAGTTCTGCCGGCCAGCGCTGCTGTAGACGGGGTGCACTTCCATGGGCACGCCACCACCCTTGTCACATTTCAGACAAAGCAGTGTTCGAACGTGGGCATATCCCAGAGTGTGGCTTTTGGACCCTACGTGCCTTGAATTGGGCCGTATTAGCTCTTTTTGCTCATGGATAAAATTAGTCCTGCTATATTAGTTTCTTTTGGCCGCTACAATAAATTAACGCAAATTTAGTGACTTAAGATAACACGCATCTATTGTCTTACAGGTCTGGAGGTCAGAGGTCTGAAATCAGATTCACTGGGCTAAGATGAGGTGTCGGCAGGGCTGTTTCTTTCTGGAAGTCCAGAGGGGGAGAATGTGACTCCTGCCTTTTTCTGCTTCTACTGGGTACCCGCCTTCCCCAGCTCCCAGCCCCACACCATCTAATCTCTGCTTCCGTCACGCTTTGCTTTCTCCTCTCTGATCTCCTGCCTCCCTCTGGTGAGGCCCCCTGGGGTGGCACTGGGCCCACCTGGCTAATCCAGGATAATCTCCCTCTCCCGAGATCCGAAACTGAGTCACACCTGCAAGGACCCTTTTGTCATCTAAAGCAATATCCACAGGTTCTGGGGATTAGGCGGTGGACACCCTGGGGGCCAACACTCAGCCCCTCAATACCCGCCCATTCCATTCCAGCCTCCAATTTAGAGGTCAAAAATGGAGCGTGACTAGTCCCCCGAATCGCGGCACCATGAATCATAGCCCCAGAAAGGAAAATGCAGAAACCATCCTGACTTCAGGACAGAAAAAGTCCTATAATCCTGGTCTCCATGCGGACGAGGCAACAGAGGCCCAGAGAGGGTGAGTGACTCACAGGAGCTCACCCAGCTAGGACGAGCCCAGATGGGGGGAAACCTCAGTCCCACCCGCGGTGCTGAGCCCCACGGGGAGAGCCAGGGCAGTCTGCCTCCTCCCCTTCTTTGCAAACCCAGCGACACTCTGGGACCCTGCTGGAGGCAAGAGCCGACTCTCAAAGATCACCTTCAGGTTGACGGTCCCCCCTACAGCAGCCCAGGTGTGTGGCCGCATCGGGGGACCCATCAGGACAGGACTCGGGCAAAGCTGCAGTCAAAGGGGCAGTGGAAAGCTGATTCGAAAACAGATGGTGGGCTTGACGGCGCCCACACTGCGGCTCACGACATGCCAGGCCAGTGATGGCAGTTTTATTAATCAGGGACGGAAGGAAGGAAGTTGGGCTGGAGGCAGCAGGCGGCCACGTGCCTCTGCGTGGCGTGGGACCGCGGGAGGCCCCATGCAGCGGTAGTTTTTCTTCCCTGACAGGTCTTCCTTCAGCCTCGAGACTTCCTACCTGCTCCTGCCTCTTGCCACCTCTCGGCCATTCCCCTCCCCCCACCCCATTCATCTCTGTCCTTCCTCGGTCACTTAATTTTAGCCACGTCAGCTGATGATTCACTGTTCGCTGGGGGAGTGGAGTCAAGGAAAGGGAAACATTTCATTGTAGGGAGCAGGGAGATTCTGTGGCGGTGTGTCCCACCTTCTGCTCCCTCTGGCCTCTCGCGGCCAGGCCCGTCTGGAACAGGTGTGTCCGAGCGAAGGCTGGCAAGCCGCCCTCCCAGGTGCATGGCTCTCGGACCTGGAGACATCATGCCTCCCTCGCTGGTCTGCTGGAGACAGGTGCCACGCCGTGAGGTTGGTGCCAGGGGCTGAGGGAGGACAAGGACACAGCCAGGGTGAGGAGGCGGAAGACCTAGCTTCACGTCCTAGGCCCCCAGTATCCGTTCTTCACTTTGTGATCTTGTGCAAGTCATCGAAACTCTGACCCTCAGTCTCTTTGTCTGTGGTGTGGAGGTCACAGTGGATATTCCCGTCTCACAGGGCTGTTGAGACAGTCAGATGAGAAAATGGGGGGGGGCATTATTTTTCAAACTGGAAAGTACTTCTCAAGAATATGGGCCATTACTAAGAGCGGGCACAAGACTGGGAAGGTAAAACCAGTCCGAGCATAAGATTAGGCCTGGTTAAGCACATGGCTGAAACTCTTGCGGTTAAGTTACGGTTGTCATCCAGAAACCAAGTGAGCTGTTAGGAGCAAAGTGACAATAACCAGAGGGGACAGCACGGGCAGAGGTCTGGGGGTGAGAGATTGTAGCACATCCTCCAGGGAGGCTGGAGCACACGGTGCCTGGGATGTGGCTGCAGAACTCACATGTAGTGGTAACATTCGCTGGGTGTCGGGCAGGGGGGAGTTGGGAGGAGGGGACGGGTGTGTTCACATCTAATGGGTGCAGTGCGCACCGTCTGGGGGATGGACACACTTGAAGCTCTGACTCAGGTGGGGCAAAGGCAATATATGTAACCTAAACATTCGTACCCCTACAATATGTTGAAATAAAAAAATAAATAAAATTTAAAGAAAGTAGAGCAATGCTGCCACTTTCTTTCTTAAAAAAAAAGAACTCACCACAGAAGGTCTTGAAGGCTGAGTCTTAACAAGCACGTGGAAGGTCATCCAGAGGACAGTGGAGCTATGGCAGAGGGCTCGCGAGGAATGACACCATCCAGTCGGCATCAGAGGGATCTGGCTGGCTGGAGCAAAGAGTGGATGGAAGGAGGAAACCGCCAGGGTGGAGAGAGCAGAGCAGTAGAGAGTGGAGGGTGCAGGGGTAGAAGTCACCTCCAAAGAAAGGCGAGGCCAGTGGGGTCAACCCACGCCAAGAGGACAGGTGCTCTAGGCACAAAAAGTGTGTGTTGTGCTTGGCAATAATGACGTCATCAGAGACAGAGCGAATTTCCTGGAAGGGTGAAGCCCAGTGGCAGGGGTAGAGGGTGAGTGTCGGGGGTGGGGGGTGAGTGGCGGGGGTGGAGGGTGAGTGTCAGGGGTGGAGGGTGGGTGGCGGGGGGGGAGGGTGAGTGTCAGGGGTGGAGGGTGAGTGGGAAGGGGTGGAGGGCAGGTGGCAGGGGGGGAGGGCGAGTGGCAGGGGTGGAGGGTGAGTGGGAAGGGGTGGAGAGGTGCGAGGCTCAGGAAGAAGGTTCAAGTGCATGCCTGGTGGGGGAGGCAGACACAGAGCTACAGCCCCCGGGAAAGTGCACCCCGTGAAGAGGTTTCCACTGTGGTTTGTTTTTATTTTGAATGGTGCAAAAGCCTTGAGCAGGTTTACTTGCCAGTGCAATCAGTTGATAGAGGCTGACGGTAGGGAAGAGAGAAATCACTCAACAAATATTTCTCAGACACCTATTATGTGCTCAGTTCTGTTTTCGGCACTGGGGACCCCACAGAGGACAGAGATCTGTGGACTCTCTCTTCTTGCGAATGGGTAATCGATGCGGCAGCCTCCTCCGCATGGAGAAAGTGTTGGGATTCTGCGCACAGGCTGACAACCGGGGAGGAGAAAAGAGCACAAATGCAGGTTAATTTGTAGGTTGGTGCCAGGCGGTCGAGGGAGTTGCTGTCGATAGTCTTTATCTTCACTGAGATGTAGGAGACGTGGTCATCTGTTGAGACTCAGGTGGGAGAACTGCAACGGGGAAGTCTAGGGGAAAGTTGTGAAGATCTGAAATAACCACTCTGAAGAACGAGCAAGTGTGAGGAAAAGAGATGGGTAGGGCAGCCCCAAACAGTCAGCATTACAGACTTAGTGGGCATCAGAAGTCATGAATTCACAAAGGGACACACCTGCAGCATTGCCCTCCGCACCCCAGGCACAAGAGAAGGCGAAAAGGTTCAACGCATTACGCAAGATTTTGCAGAACAGGCATGGAGGAGACAAAGACATGTGCAAGGAAAGGTTGGTGGCTGATGGGGTGGACCAGTGACGTCGAGGCTGGGGAGGGAGGAATTAAAAACTGGGTGACAGAAGACAGTCAAGAGGTCAAGAACTTGGGCATTGAAGAGGTCAAAGAGCAAAGTTGGAGGGAGAACCAAATGGGAGACCAGGGGACGTTGGAGCTGGAGAAAGGGAGGCGTGGGTGTGGGATGGCGCAGGTGAGCCTTTCCTGGTGACCGTCGTGTCCAAGGCGTGGTCTTTGGAGCAGGTGGCTGACGGGGGTGGAGGGCAGCCTTTGATGTCGAGGGTCCTACAGTCCTTCTGGAGGATGGCTAGGTTGGGATGGAGGACCACACTGAGTCCGGTGCCTAAACTCTCCATATGACATGACCAGAGGGCTTTTATAGGAAGGAAGCAGGTGGTCACTGGTCACTCCTTCCCATTATATTTAGGAGAAGCCCAGCTCCTCTTCCCATCTTAAAAGATGTGACCTGCTTCCAGCCTCCCTCTCTGATCTGTCTCTTGCTTTCTGGCTTCCCTGTTACTGCCCTGCACCACCTCGGGGACTTTTCCAGTTCCTCCTTCAGGCCACCATGCGCTCTGTCCCTCTGCAGGCTCCATCCCACTCTTTGCCCACGTGGGGCCCCTTCCCACGCTTCTGGTCTCAATTGGAACTGTCACCTCCTCAGAGGAGACCGAGCCCCGTGCCCTCCTCATTTGTCCCTCAAGTAATAGTGCTCATAGCGCTCTCTTCTTTTTCCTCACTCTTACTCCTCCGTCTAATGTCTGTCTCGTCCTCGACACAGACAACCCACGTAGGCGGGAACCATGACATCCTGTTCTCCTTACATCCCAGCTCCTAGCAGAGTGGCTGGCACCAAACGGCACCCAGAAAATATTTGTTGAATGAATTTTAAAACGGAATAGGAGGATGGCATGTGCTCGCAAAGGACTGAGATTTGTTTGGGGCATGGGCGGATTCATGGACTGGGAGTGGCTTGGGGAATAAGGATGATGGGGAGTGTACTCCGGGACCCCAAGATTTCTGGGGTGTGAAGGTGAGAGCACTCTCCACGGAGGCTCCATCGTCATCTAATAGATTCCCCCCATCACCTAACACGGGAAAGCAAAGGGGACACCCGTGAGGGGGGTTGAGGGTGTGGAGATGTTTGCCATGGGTCTGGAGCACAGGGTCTTGCGGATTGGAAAGGCGGCCACGGAGAGAGGCTGGATTGGGAGTGGGAGCTCCGGGCCCTGCTGGGAAGGAAGCTCAGGAGAGTGTCCCCTGTCCCCTTGGAAGCCCTGATCTCAGTCTGATGGCTCACGATCCTAGGGGGCCCACACCCTCTGGCTGGGCAGGCTGGCCCCAGCAGGGGCTATGCCCACGGCTCTGAGCACGTGGCTTTTGTGGATGTGGAAGGCCAGGGCCCTGCTAAGCACCCCGAGGACGCCAGTGGTGGAGAAAGAGCCCCATCCGGTGCACTGTCCAATCCTTCCAACTCCTGAGAACACAGCAAAGAAACTCTAGCTGAGTACTCGTAGCTTCGAGACCAGCACTGTCCTTCTAACTGACTGAGTCCAAACAAGGTCTGGCAGCCCTCTCCAGACATGAGGGCCACACACAGCCAGGAGAGATCCAGAACGTTCCCCAAAACATAACCAAGTCCTATCATTTAGGCTTGTTAAAAAAAATTCCTCTTTCCCTTCACAAACTTAGAAGCAGCTCCAATTACGGTTTAAAAAATGCCTGGGAAGTCACTGTGGCCAGGAACCCCTTCCTGTGCTCCCTAACATGTTGCATTACCTCGAAGTGCAACCTGAACATGCAAGTTTTCTTCCGAAGTCCGTGTTCCATTCCTGGTTCTAGAGTAACTTTCGGGAGGATTCTGCTTAGCTGAGCAGCTGGAACACAGGGTGAGAACCCAAGATCCTAGTCCTCATCCTCCTCCATAGCCCCGCTGACCGATCGATTGTGTGACCTGGGGCCAGTCAAGTCTCCTATCTGGGCCTCAGTTTCCCCACCAGCAAATGAAGCGAAAAGACTAGGGGCCCCCAAGACCCCTGCCAGCTCCCACATGCTGAGATGCTGTAGACTTGAGTAAAACACCTCCCCTGGTATTCTAGGGTCAGCCTGGCTCTGAAAACAGCTGACTTTAGCAGGCCAAGCTAATTTCCTCCAGAGGGGCTGACAGAAACCACCACGCAGATAAGATATGCAACCTCTCAGATTACCCAGAAGGCTTTGCAGTCAGTCCCGGGGGCATGCCCATTCATGAGCAAAGGCAGAAATGGTTTGCATCACACACCATCATCCCCTGCAGAGGGGACACCTCTGTGTTATTTCTGGAGACCAAGAACAGTAGTCCATGTTTGAAACTGCACCAAAATGGAAAATGAAGGGATACCGACTAGGGTCACCCAGGTACTCCTTCAGCCCCAACAGCCTCTGGTCCCCACCTCAAAGGGACACATGAGCTGTTTGCCTCTATGGGGAGCCAGAGTTCTCACCTGCCATTTGGCCAGCTCCCTGCCCTGCCCCTACTGTGTCTTTCTGAGAGCCTCAGCCTGGAGCTCCATCATCCGTCCCCCTCAAAGGTAGCTCTCTGCCATTGGTGCTGTCTGCCAAAGGGACATTGCCCAGCTCGGCAAGCTGTCATGCCTGAATCTCAGCTCTTACCTACCTAATAAGCCACCTTGGGTCCGTAGGCACACGGCACTAAGAAAAAGGTCAAGATCCTTTTTTGGTTCACAAAGTCATGTGCAGTATGGCCTCTGCCTAGCTCCTCCTGCTCACCCCAAGCCTCCCTTCCAATCACACCCAATAGAATAATCAACCTGGATTACTTAACACACATGCAAATGCCCGAGTCTCCTCTAGTCTCCACACCTACCCCGGCCTGGACTGACCTCCCTTGCACTTTGCCCGCATGACTGCCACTCGTCCCTAAGACAAAGCATATCTTGCAACAAGAAGTCCTTCCTCACTATCCTGCATCTGGGACGCCACAGGCCCAGGCTGTCTCCCCCACCCATGTGAGAGCTGGAGAGCAAGGACATGCCATGTTGTCATGGGCACCCAGTGCCCAGGACAAAGCAGGGGTATGGGAAGGATCGGATGAAGGAAGCAATACATGCATGAATGAATGGGCTTCTCTCACCCTCTTAAATCAGCCATTATTCAAAGCACAGATTGCAGAAAGTGAAAGCTGGAAGGAGCTTAAGAGATATTTTAATCCCATGCCTTCAATTTATACATGAGAACACTGGGGCCCAGAGAGAGGAACATGTCTGTACAAGCCCCATAGCAAGGCAGGGCACAGCCAGAGCTAGAATCTCTTCACACTGATTCAGGGCTGTTCCTGCCACACCACGCAGCCTCTGGTTTATTTGTACTGCCCTGAAACTTGAAGTCTAGAAATTTTGAAAAATGAAGTTCTAATAGGAACCCTTAGATGTTACTGCTAGGAGAGTAAATGGATGCATCAATTCTGGAGAGAAATGTGACAATATTTTACATAGATAGATAGCACACAGCATGTGACCCAGCATTTCTAATTCTAAGTGTGTGTATGTGTGTGTGTGTGTGTATATATATATAAGCTCAAGGATTTTTTTTTATATTGCAACATTGTTGATAATAGCAAAAGATTAAAAAGTTTTAATGTCCATCAATAGGGAAATGGATAAGGTGTGAGACAGTCATACAATGGAATAAAATTTAGTGGCTAAAATAAATGAAATAGGTCTACACATGTTACCATAGATATAGCTCAGAAGCATAATGTTGGTTATAAATGTGTTGGTGCAGCAGGGGAGGGGGGGGCGTATTTTTAAGGTCTTTGGGACCGATAATAGGAGAACCCCTCCTGGCGTGATATACAATAGGTCCCCAGTTAGTTCCTTGTTAGAATGGCTTCTGTGTTCTGGGCCACACACTTAAGCACACGACGTGTGGAGTCTAAAGTCAAAGCTGCCGTAGGATTAGGTGATGTTTGGCGATGGATCCACGCTTTTCCTTATTTAATGAACAGAGCTACCAAATGATAGCCTCCCAGCTTTGCGTCTTTCCTATCATGGAGAGATAGTGTCTGCATAAGTCTGAAAAATTTGATAAATAGTGCAATGATGGGGAATGGATGGAAATTGCAAGGGAATTAGCAGGGTTTATGGGCAGCTGCTGGAGGAGCTCAGACGACAAGAGTTCACGTGGGAACGGTAGGAGGAGCCCTCCCAGGTGGCAGCCACCTTTGCCTCTTCTCCTACAGTCGCCTTCCCTTGCAACCAGCTTTCTGGGATGTGAGCAGTCACGCTGCTCTCCTGGGAGGGTGAGGGGCTGCAACAGACTTGACTTGGCCGTTACTGTCATTTATGGTGCTTCTGAAACGTCAACGAAAGCTCCTCTTCTCAAATCAAGAGCGGACCAGACACCATTACCTGAGCCCCTTCGTTAGAAGGAAGTCAGTAAAGAGTCGTAAGACTATGTCCAACCGGCAAAGCCAAAACGGCAAACCACCCACGTAACGCTGAGCACAAAAAGCAAGCTGTAAAAGGATAATTATAATACAATGGTAACTATGTACATTTTTCAAGCAGCAATATCTAGCGAAAGTGTAAAAACATGGAGAGGTGAACACTCATTAACTTCAAAATAGTGTTACAAGGAAGAGGAGAAGTACAACAGATGCTTCCGTTGTATCTGCCATGCTTTGTTTCTTTTTTAAAAAAAGATCTGAAGCAAATATGGCAAAAATTCAAAGTTTATTAAATACAGGTGGCAGGGTGTGTGGGTGCCTGATTTTTATTCTCTTTAAGTTTCTGGATATTTAAGTAGGTCATGACTTTTTTAAGGGCAGCTGAGAGTTGGCCAGGCAAAGAGGAGGGGGGAAGAGGGTCCCAGGCTGGGCTGGGGGTGGAGGGGGAAATGGCAGGTTCAAAGGCTCAGAAGAAGGGTGTGCGGGGGGAGGGGCATTTCTCAGCACTGGTGGAGATGGGAGACTGAGGCAGGGGAGAAATAACCCTGGAGAGGACTGGGAGCAGGGAGTCCACTCCACCCCTGCAGATTTGAGGATGAAGGGCAGTGGAGGGAGACAGAAAGCACTGGTAGGCACTACTCACTCCCTGCTAGGGCTCCCCAGCTCTGTCCTTCCCATTGTCATGAACTGCACCTGCCCATGCTAGACGTCTTGCGTTCCCCCACTCTCCAGACCCACTGTCCACCCTTCGCCCCTTGCCCTCTGCTCCGGCAGGCTGGCCTCTGTGGGCCAGAACAACAGGCTCCCTTGCCCTTCAGCCGGCCAATGGAGGACATCAGAGAAGGCCAGAGCGGGGGGGGGGGGGGGGGGGGGGGGGGGGAGAA